>MU271485.1:0-48302 GCA_021432655.1 Atractiella rhizophila
CCTCCTCCGCCCCAACGAGCTCACCCCTGGCATCACTGTCGCGGAATACGAAGCCCGGAGACAGAATTTGATGCGTTCTCTTGAGCGGGATGGTGTGGTGCTGGTCAGCAGTGGCGAGGTGAAGTGGATGAGTGGAGCTGTTTTGTGAGTTTCCTCCATTTTTACTTTGAGGGAACAGCAGGTGTGAGGTTGAGGGTGTATCTTACACTTTAGGAGCTTAACCCAGCTAGAAACTTTGGGTTGTTCCAGTCGTAGTAAGAGAGACTTTATGGCACATCCAGTTGATAACGCGCAAACTAAGACATAGTGTTGCGCGCTGCTTGCTGCACATTGTGCCTGGATGATACGCAGCATTGCTTAAGCCTCTGAAATGAAGAGCAACAACATTTCATCCAAGTAATTTCTTCAACGTTTCTATGTGCCCCTCATGTCGCTGACGGAGATGCACGATGCTCACTTAATATAAACTGAGAATCTAAATCTTCTTTGAGATGGTTTATCAGAAACCGAACAGAGAGTAAACCAATGAAGTCGAAATGTCCTAGTTGGAATACTGATCTGCCTAATCACCTCCAGTTATTCCTTTCGACCGTCATCGTCATTTCTGTATTTGACTGGATTTCTATCACCGTCATCATTTCTTCTTCTGGGTCCGTCGTTATTCCCAACCCCTTTCCATCAGCTTACAGCTTGTGCTGGATAGGTAGAAAAATCAGCATCATCCTCCAAGGGCTACGACATGACACTCTTTGTACCGCCAACAGATCCCGAGCAAGAGCGATGGAACGGCTGGCGCACAGGTGGGTTCACCCCAATTTCTACTCCTGTATTGACTGCGGCATAAAGGTCTCGATGAGATGCGCACCGTCTTTGGAGCTGATAAAGCTTATCCCAACGATGCACTTCCAAGAATACTGCGGGAGAAGTTGAGTGCACGGCGAGAGGGAACAATTTTCTTCGATTCTCCTGTCCCTTCATCCTCGTCATCTCGCTCAAACGGACAAACGCCATCGATGTTGTCCGTTCTATCGAAATCTTGGAATTGGAAAGCTCCTTTTGCGAAGGCTGGGAAAGGAGATACGGACTATGTCATGAATGTGCTCAGTGGAGGAGGTGCAATGGAGGTAGGTTACTTATCGCGCTCATGATGTGTACCAACCAACCGTGCAGGTGAAAAGTTTGGACAAAGTATTGGATCCTATGCGGCTCATCAAGAGCGCTGCCGAGATTGCAGTCATGGAGAAGGCGGCATCAATAAGTGCTGGAGCCCATAGAGATGTACACTCCTCTACCCTCGTTTCTTATGTCCGCTAACTCTCGACTCCGCAGGTCATGGCGTTTACACAAGAGACAGGAACGGAGCATGACATTGTCACTCGCTTTCGATATGCCAGTGGCATCCAGGGCTCAGAAGTCAGTCTTCATTGTTCCTCTATCCCGCGCAAACTGATCAGGAGCAAGCACAGAGAGAAGCCTACATCCCCGTCTGTGCTAGCACACCGTCGGACCCTCTCAAACCAATCCACTACACAACGAACCTTTCCCGCCTCTCACCCCACAACCTTGTGCTGCTAGATGCAGGAGCAGAGTATGGTCTCTACGCATCCGACATCACCAGGACATTCCCCGTATCCAAATCCTTCACGCCTGCCCAAGCAGAGCTTTATCAGGCTCTGTTGGAGTGTCAAAAGGAGACAATAGACATGATTGGAGGTTCTTCAGGAGGCTCATTGAATGCACTCCATCGTTTCAGCTTGGAAGCTCTAAGGGTGAACCTACTCCAGATTGGCTTCAAAATCGACATCGGCGTATTAGAGCGTGTGCTTTATCCTCATTTCGTTGGGCATTGGATTGGTCTGGGCAAGTTGGCGTTGTTTCTCTTCCGTCTGATAGTCTGATTATGCGGTAGATTTGCATGACACCAACTCCGTTGGTAGAGACACTCGATTCGATAATGGGATGGTGATCACGGTCGAGCCCTCAGTCTTCGTACCCAAAGATCGAGGCTTTCCAAAAGCATTTGAGGGACTAGAGATGCGGATAGAAGATCAGGTAGTCATTGAAACAACAGGGGATGGACGATTACAAGGTCGAGTCATTACCCATGAAGCTCCGAAAGAGCTTGCAGCTGTAGAAGATGCCTGTCGTGCTAGAATAGACTCCAGCCGCTAATCACCCCATATGTTGCTGCAACTTTATCATTATTTTCCTCATAGGCGAATGACGACAACTGCCACTTCAATTATCATTGAGTAATCTGAGCGTTGCTCAACAGACGGTGCTGCTCATACTTCATTATAAACATTGAGTGAATAGGGCCATGGAGTGGGTGTGCTGCCAGCATTGCTAGATAACTGGCAGATGTTCTTTATGCAAGGATCCATGATTCACAAATTCATTGTCTTTGAAGCCAGCGACGAAGGTTCGGACGAAGGTGTCTAGTCCAATCTTTCAAGCAGTCAAACTCGCAAAGTTCCTAATAATCTAATAATCTAGTAAGATCGCTTCTCTTCTTTTATGACGAAGAGGAGAGATCCAAAAGGAAGATGTCTCAGCAAACAGGACTGAAAACGATCCTAATTGAAAATTACCACTCATTTAGTGCCCAATAAACACGCATATTCAACATCCCCTAACGCAGCAGGCTTCATATACCTCTCCCTCACGGCCATTCTGTCGGCGGCACGCTCTTTGTCATAATCACATTGACATGGACTTCACCATGAAGGCCCTCGCCGATCATATCTGAATGAGCGAATACGAAAGGCGACTCTGGACCAAATGTTGACCTTTCGAACTTATTTATTGAAATCGACGTGGAACATGTGTTTGGCATTATCATCGTCTTCGTAAAGGATCTTCAAAAAGTCGAACACCTATTTCGCCGCGCTGATCCGCAAACTGTCCCCACCATAACGCTAGCTGGTGGATCTCACGCTGAACAATTCTACTCAGCATGACCCATCAGAGGGTAGTCAGCCGTGCGATACTTGATAGGTTTCTGAAAGGTGCGTTTATGGACTGTCAACCCAGTTAGATTATCACCTTGTTTAAGAATGATACTCACGAATGTCGCCCACGGGAGTGTCCCTAGTAAGAATATCGCAACGCTCTAGTACCAAGCTCTACATCGCTGGCTAATGCCGCTAGCAAAAATGTATCATGTATCATTAAAATAGAACATGTAGCAGTTTCGTTGCTTGCCTTTCTTGGAGCCGAACAGCAATTAGTAAACCTTGAGAACCAAACAAAGGACATCCATTTTCTCTCAAAGCACTCCAATTCCCATCTATCACCCTCTTCTTATAATCGGTACCATGGACGAGAATGTAGCATTCATAATATCACTGGGCCTAATTTTTTTCTTTATACACTGGCTTAGTCCGTCCTTTTCAGTCATCCTCTCTGTGCTTTGCTAAACAATCTCACATGTTGCGTGCAGGTAAGCGGCCTAGCACTCCCTCTACCGCCAGGGCAGCTCCACGTCGTCAAGTACCTCAGTCAAAAATTGATCAAGTTGCGAGCATGTTCCCTACTCTCTCGACGGGAAGCATAAAGTACGAGCTGGAGAAGAATGGAGCGAACGTGGAGCGAGCAGTGGAGAAGATTTTACTCGAGGGCTTTCTTCCTGAAGTCTGTCCCTCTCTCGTACTCTACAGCCGACTTTACACTAAATCAAATCTTTCAGCCCCCAGCGGGTTGGTTTGGGGAAGAGAACCCGCCACCGCGTCCTGCAGCACCTGCTCAATCTAATAATCGCTCGACAGCGATGGCAGGGACCGCTGTGAAGCGAGAAACCTTGATTTCACGCTTAGGGATGGAAGCGAAAGTCGAGGAGCAGGATGCGGCTTGGAAGGAAGCAGGAATAGTAGGGGTCAGGGACTGGACAGAGGCGTTGCCAGATGGAGATTTGAAGGAGAGGAAAGTCAGGATGGTTTTGGACGCGAGGAGGTTCGTCCATTGCCACTCTCATTCTCTGTAGCAATGTCTAATCCTTCACTAGGAAACTATTGGAAAAGGACGAGCGCGTGAGGAGGGGGGAGACATAGCCTTTCGATCCTTTAGTGTTGCAATTGCACTCCCTCTACACTATAACTTTCTAGCTTGCACCCGCCGATCCTTTGTTGCTCTTCACTCATTGCCAGCCGCATTGAATTTTGAGACTGTTCCGTCGAAAAATAGTCCGACTCACGCCTCAGGGCATCTTCCTTCAGGTGTTAGCCTAGGGCAAAGGCTTATAAGAATCTTTCTGTATCAAGTCGAATCTCCCCGTAAATGCAATGGAACACTCTATCTTTTGAATTGCAACTATAATAACAAAAAGCGAACATTGTGGAGTATTTCTACATTTTACAGCAAGGAACCCAGTTAACAACAACCCATGGACGTTTAGTCGACTTCCTCGACTGACGGACCGTCACCTCCGGCACCAGGGAATCCACCAGGAGCACCGCCAGCTCCAGGGAAGCCACCAGGACCGCCAGCGCCAGGGAATCCACCCATTCCGGGCATACCGCCTGGGGCACCTCCTGCTGACTGGTAGAGACGAGTAAGGATGGGATTTGCGATGGCCTCAATCTCCTTTTGCTTGTCCTGGTACTCCTCCGTCGCAGCCTCTTGGGAGGCGTCGAGCCAGGTGATGGTCTCCTGGATCGCCTTCTCGAGGTTCGTCTTGTCCTCGCCCTGAAGTTTGTCCTTCAAGTCACCCTCGATCGAGTTCTTGAGGTTGTAAACGTAGGATTCAAGACCGTTCTTAGCGCTGATACGGCTGGCGGCAGCTACATCCCAATCGAGCCCAGGTCAGTACTCCATTCTCAATGCTGAAGGGAAAGTAAACATACCTTCATCCTCAGCCTTATACTTCTCAGCCTCGGCAACCATGCGTTCGATTTCAGCCTGGGAAAGTCGACCCTTCTCGTTGGTGATCGTGATCTTGTTCGACTTTCCGGTGGTCTTGTCGGCGGCGTTGACATTCAAGATACCGTTGGCGTCTACGTCAAAGGTGACCTCGATCTGAGGAACACCACGAGGAGCAGGAGGGATACCGGACAGCTCGAATTTGCCCAAAAGGTTGTTGTCCTTTGTCCGCGCTCGCTCTCCCTCGTAGACTTGAATCAAGACACCAGGCTAGTACAGGAAATCGAAGTCAGTCTTGACAGCCACACGAAGGGGACATGATGACATACCTGGTTGTCAGCGTACGTAGAGAAGATCTCAGACTTCTTGGTGGGCACAGTCGTGTTCCTCTTGATGAGAGCAGTGAAGACACCACCAGCGGTCTCAATACCGAGAGAAAGGGGAGAAACGTCGAGAAGAAGGATTTCCTGGGTCTTTTCAGAGGTGTCACCGGAGAGGATGGCAGCTTGGACGGCAGCACCGTAGGCGACGGCCTCATCAGGATTGATGGACTTGTTGGGCTCCTTTCCGTTGAAAAAATCGGAAACGAGCTTCTGGATCCTTGGGATACGGGTCGATCCTCCAACGAGAACGATTTCGTGGACGTTGGCCTTGTCGATTTTGGAGTCGCGAAGGACTTTCTCGACGGGCTCCATTGTCGAACGGAAGAGGTCCTGGCAGAGTTCCTCGAAACGGGCTCGGGTGATAGAGGTGTAGAAATCGATGCCCTCGAAGACTATATCCATTATGTATCAGCATCTGTTAATCGCGAAATCAACAGAGTAACTCACGAGAATCGATCTCGATGGAGGTCTGAGCGGCGGAAGAGAGAGTTCGCTTCGCCCTTTCGCAGGCAGTTCTCAGACGACGAACGGCACGAGCATTTCCAGAGATATCTGCTAAGCCTGTTAGCGCGCCATTCATGAAGATGAGCAGTGAAAGCGTACCTTTCTTGTTCTTCCTCTTGAACTCCTGAATGAAGTGGTTGACAAGTCGGTTGTCGAAATCCTCACCACCAAGATGGGTATCTCCCGCCGTCGCCTTGACTTCGAAAATTCCGTCCTCGATTGTGAGGAGAGACACATCGAAGGTTCCTCCTCCAAGATCGAAGATCAACACGTTCCTCTCACCCTCCACCTTTTTGTCGAGTCCATAAGCGATGGCGGCGGCGGTGGGCTCGTTAATGATACGGAGAACGTTGAGTCCAGAGATGGCGCCAGCATCTTTCGTTGCTTGACGCTGGGAGTCGTTGAAGTAAGCGGGGACAGTGACGACGGCGTCCTTGACCGCCTTTCCGAGGTAAGCCTCAGCCTGTCGAGATCGTCAGTTCTCATCGCACATCATCGTAAAGTAGGGAACTCACGGTCTCCTTCATCTTCATCAGAACCATGGAGGAAATCTCCTCAGGCGTGAATTCCTTCTCCTCTCCCTTGTATTCGACCTTGATCACTGGCTTATCCCCAGCCTTGGCCACAACCTTGAAAGGCCAGTGCTTCATATCAGCCTGCACCTCGGGTTCAGCGAACTTGCGTCCGATCAAACGCTTCGCATCGAACACGGTGTCTACGCCACACGATCAGTATGCAGCCGCTTCCATAAGACGAACATCACGCACTGTAAGGGTTCATGGCGACTTGATTCTTAGCCGCATCAC
The DNA here is from genome assembly GCA_021432655.1 of Atractiella rhizophila. NCBI lineage: Eukaryota > Fungi > Basidiomycota > Atractiellomycetes > Atractiellales > Hoehnelomycetaceae > Atractiella > Atractiella rhizophila. The sequence goes on from MU271485.1 coordinate 6,551, forward strand.
CAATGAGACGCTCGGAATCGGTGAAGGCGACATAGGAAGGGGTGGTACGGTTACCCTCTGCACATCGAAAGGTGAATCAGCATCTTTGCATCACTTCCCGATCAAAAGGAGACAACTCACGATCATTGGCGATGATCTCCACTCGATCGTTCTGCCAGACACCAACACAGGAATAAGTCGTCCCCAAATCAATTCCAATAGCTTTCGACATGTTTCCCTTGCGCTATTTAGTCTAGTGGCGTGAAGATGTGATCGTTGTTTTTTTTTTTGCTGGAGTGAGTGTGCGATGGCCTGTCTTTTATACAGAGTTTATGGAAAGTTTTGGAGCTTTCTAGAAGACGGTTAAAAGTGGATTTCCGCCGTGAAGAATTTTTCCTTTGTGTTGACTGTACAGAGACGAACAAGCCGTTCTTTGCCACCACTCTTTCGGGTCTCGGGTCTATACTTTTCTCAATGGTTCTCAATTTTTCCAGGTGATTCTTCTCTGAATTCTGGTGGCGATTGTTGTTCAGCCCAGCGCTCTGAGTACAAGACTTTAGTTTTACACGCGACATCTGGCCCAGCAGCGAGGTGGCTGAAATAATTACAGTAACTTATGCCATGAGCACAACAACACAATGACTTTACAGCATCTGCTGGAAGTGGCGCCAGTTGCTTCTAGGTGCTAGCATGGTCTGATACAGATGCTGCTCCTCGAAAGCAAATGCACGACCAAATATGCAGCCAAGCATGTGTTGCCTAACAAATCGGCGCGACTGGTTGTTTGACTTTGTCCTGCATTTCTTTGAGGCCAACAAATTCCTCACCCGCCAACCTCAACTCTTAACTACGTTACAACTCTTCCACACCGTCCAGTCACCACAAGCTGCTCATGCGATGATACGCCGCCTCGCAACCCCGACCTCAGCGCTCCAACCGCTTTCCTCGTACCCACCTCCCCTGCCCGTCCCCATCAAAGCCGCCTGCGTCCTCTCGCGCTCTCCCCTCGTCCTCCCCCCGCTCTCTCCCTTCGAACGGCACTACTACGCCTACCAGCGTCTCATCCGTCGCGCGCTCGGCGCCCCCGTGCTCCCCCAATTCTGGTTCAAGGCCGGCTCGCTCGCGGAGCGCCAGTGGACGGAGCGGGAGAATGTGAATCGCAAGTTGATTGAGGGCGGGAAGGCGTGGGAGATCCAGGACGGGGATTTGAAGAGCGTTGAGGTGCCGAAGACGAGGGCGGATAGGGAGGGCGATGTGAGGAGCTTGAAGAGGAGGCTGGACAGGAGTTTGTACCTCCTCCTCAAATATAAGGATGGCGGATGGAGGTTCCCCACTTCCAACGTGCGGGATGAGAATACCTTGGTGGACGCTGCGCTTAAAGGATTGGAGGAGCAGATTGGGAGGAATGTGGACGCGTGGAACGTTGGGCGGGCACCAGGAGCGGTGTAAGTAGAAAAAGAGGAATATGTCCGTTTCTCTCTCTATTTCTCCTACACATTCCCTTAAAATTTTTAACATTTGTTCGGTATTGACGATTGATTGGAAACAGACCTTCTTCCTCCCCGTTCGGTTACTCCACGGCCAAGCTGCGATCTCATCACCGTCCGTGGAAGATTTCGCTTGGTGTACTCCAGAGGAAGTGAAGGAGAAAGTGGGCAAGGCATATTGGGACAGCGTGGGGGTCATGGTTGAAGGTGTGTGATCACGTCTTCCGTACGGAAGTGAGAGGGAGAGGGACGGCGTGTTTGCTTGTTTTTCTGTCAGGACGGGACATGGGATAAAAGTAATATATGATAATTTACTGCTCTTCCTTCAATGCTCCTCTTTCCCGCACTGCGGGTGACTACCATCCAAGCAAAATGTTGTGTTAAATGTCACAATCCTTGGGTAAAGTAGCTCCCGCTTAGCATCCAATGCACCGTTGACATTGGAATAGGACCTGACAACACGGGAGAAAAAGTAATTTAAGTGTGCCTTCTTGAGTCTAACAACACTTTGGTCGTTGGGCTCAAAGGCAGAGCCAATTCTTCTACAGAGGTAAGTGACAAAGAGAGGTATGGCAGACAAATGAGAGGGCTTAATGAAATGTCTAGACCCTCCAACGCGTATACCGACCCTCGCGTACATTTCTTTGGGGAGAGTTGCTCCGAGTGCAACAAAGCAGCCTCTGCACGCAAAAGGTCAAACCTCATCACGAATCTCTCGATATTTGACGTCCTTGTCAGCGGAAGAACCTCACGACCGAGACTCGAACAGGCTCAAGACTTTCTCCTCCAATATCACGTCGGAGTGCGAGTATGACTACAGTAAAAACTGCCAATCTGAACCCGACCTTGGAATGGAGGCGTTAAACGAGAAGCCACAATGGGGTCCAATCATGCGGAGCTCGAACAATCGTGGATAGTATGAAGATTGAAGCTTCTCTAAAATATCTCAACTTGCTGATTGGAATATGCAGGAGATTAGCCTTATTGACTAGCTTTTCAAACTGTCCTCTCAACATGGAATATTCTCAAACAATCTGATCGATTCCAGTCCTCCCTCCGACATCTGTTTGCTGTTTCGTTTATAAACGCGGGATTAAAGGATTCATCAAACCCGAACGCGTTGGATCGTAGTCCCCTCTCCATCTTGATAAACATTTCAAAATTTAGCGGAGTATCGAGGCAAGATATTCCACCAGCAACAATTGACCCGCTGATCGGAGAGACTAGATATCCTCCTTCCAAATGTTATTGTTGCGCGAAATATTGTAAGACAGTTGGGCAACAATAGGACCCTGAAGCTACTGTTATCTTTCAAGAAGTATCAAGAGTTTGCTTGTGCAAGCCAAACAACAAGATGATGTTGTACAGACGCTTCCTTGGTTTTGGGTGGTTTAAACAGGATGTCTATCATGGGTACGTAGCTCCCCCGCGCCTTCTCTCAACTGCTATTGACATATATATCGATAGAGCACTTGAACGATTTGGAACCGTTGAGAATGAAGAGACTCACCCGTCATTGTTGAACACCCTACAATAACCTTTCTCCCCCACTCCATTATTCCTGCTTACATCTAGCCCTCCTCCTTCTATAGCCATGGACTACGTTGGTTGTTAAGTGCGAAGAAATGGAGAGGCGCTCCTTGTCCATCCATATTACGTGCACGTGACGGCAACACCTTGTTCCCTGCTCCTCCAAATTTCTCGAATGTCAACTCAGACCATCATGTCATCTCTCTCATCGACGTGTGCATCTGAGTGTTGCACCTCACAAGTTCTGTCTACGACAATTATCAACGACACAGCTCGATACAGAGGTGAGCACCTCATTTTCCACTTTCCCTTGTTATTCTGACGAGTAAATTCCCTTTTCAAGCCCACATATTGGATTCGTATGGAGTAGATCTCAAAGAATACGATTATATTTCTCCCGCTGGTGAAGGGAGTAGTTCCGTTGTGTTTCGATTGGAAAAAACGGGAAGAGAGGCTGTAGCACTAAAAGTAAGCTATTCATTACTTTCCTCGCAACAAGGGTGCTGAGACGACTTTCCACAAATCTTCTCAGCTATGGGATCACGAAACAAGGGACGATGAAGTTGCCAGAGAAGTCAGGAATCTGCATTATCTCAGAGGTATTCCTGGCTCCAATGAATATACCTCACGTTTCTTGGCATTTTTGGATAATGGTAGTGAGGTAATTGTTACTTGCCTCGAATCGGTTGTAGCATTGACCATATATGACCCAGAACAACGAATCATTATTTACATTAGGAGTATTTCTTGAATATCTCACCGAAACCTCGATTAGCCGTGACTTGCTTAGTTTCACCGACGTGAGTTATTTTTCTGCTACAAAGGCACTAGTTAATTGTGAGCTTCTGAGGTTTAGATGCAAAGATTCATGAGAGATCTCTTGAGGGCTGTCAGCTTCCTTCACTCAAACGGAATCTGCCACAACGATCTGAAATGGTCCAACACAGGCATGAGTCCATCGAGAACCGTACGTTTTTTTTTTTTAGCTCGTCGCTGTTCTGAGCATGATATTCATGCGTTCCAGTTGAAGCTACTCGACTTTGGACTTTCTTCCCTGTATGCCCCAGGGCGATTCTTCGAGGTTGTCCCTCTTGGAACACTTTGTTACGCAGCGCCGGAGTTGCTCTTTGCCTTCCCTTTCTTCACGCCAGCAGTCGATATGTGGTCCATTGGTTGCATGTTCGCTCAGCTGGTACGACCTACTCTAGCTGAGAAAGTCTTCTGCTTACCTGGTCATTATTTATTGGATAGATTTTTCGGTTGTACAAAGGGCGAACAATATTTCGGGGGAAGAGAGGAGGGGAAGAAGGGATCCATGACAACCTCCACTCGATCGCAGAATATTTTGGCTATTCGAATATGGGAAGGTTGCTGCGCTCCTTCACAGAAGAGGCGTGGGTGAGGGACGGATCGGAGTGGACGCCGGGACATGGGGTCGAAGTGTAAGCTGACTGAATTCTAGGCTTACTCTGGCGCGTCTGATGATATTACCATGATAGAACATTTTTCGATAGACCACCTCATCATTTTCTAGATGGATTTAGCAACTTGTGGGAGTATTTTACGTATCGTGCTCATGGAGACGCTGGCGATGTCGACTGCGCCGTCTCAAAATGGGAGCACCTTCTCCCCTACATCGTGGCCGAAGCTTGGGACTTTCTCAATTCTTTCCTTCAGCTATTCCCAGATGAGCGAATATCAGCTGACGATGCTCTGGACCATGCCTTCATGAGTAAGTGTTTCACGTTTGAACGTTTCTTGTGGTCAGTAAGTCATTCGCAACAGCGGCAGATTTTACCAGTTGCGATGTAGCGGTTCTTAAGGCGCATAGAGAACACGAGCAGATGGAAGGGAAAGAAGCAGGTGCGGAGATCGAAGAGGCCAAAAGCAAAGGATGGAGCGATAATACGAGCAGTGATGAAATGGCAGGTGGTTCATGGGAGGAGCGGTTACAAGGACAAGGAGAGACCTCGTCGGATTGATAATCCTCTCTGGGCGCTCGTTAGCTTAGCGTGTGATTCAATTGACCATTGATGATTGATTATGGCGAGGCGTGATTTTCCACGTATCCGTTCTCTAATGTGAATGCGGCCGAATCTGAGTAAGACTTTCTTCTTTCTTCCTCCCAATTACAGCAAAGCACACCAACAAGTGGTATGTGTCTGTATATCCCAGCAGTTCATGTCTGCAAACAATTCGGCGCTTTAGAAGGTTGCGTCGGAAATCGAAAAAGGTCTTCAAACCTTGTCAAATCAAAGCAACAAGTAACAACGGCAGAGGAAAACACTGTGCCGAATTTGCGAGTTGGCGGCAAGACGAAACAAATGGAACAGTACATGGCTGTTGAATACAAGCGAAGAGGAGAGATGCTTAACGTCTAACGTTACGGCCTGAGCACTCTGTGCAAGGACGAACGATCAAAGAGCTGATTATGTATATAATTATGGACGTTGCAAGGAACGATATTCGAAAGCTAGAAAGCGACCATGCGAGGAACGGGGAGACGACTTGAACGCGTGCATTTTCCAGAGGTTGATCGTAGATGGATAACGATTTTGACTTGGAGAGGGTTAAAGGAAGCTTGTCGCTTAGTTTTCTGTTGAGGACAATTTCTCTTTTGCAGCCTCCGCCGGACTGTTACCTGCACGACGGAGCACGCGTAGTACGCCAGAACAAAGGCATGAATTCTGCACGAGATTTACGTGGAAGATCGGTCCCGATCATTTTGCAGCAATTCGATGGAGCAACATCACGTTGACCGAACGCTAGAAGAACTTTCCGGCCTCATTTCTTTCTTTCGGATTGGGCTTCCTTCCTTCACCCCTATAAATACGATGGACCTTCTCAACCGTCCCCAAGCCAGCTGCTCTCTGCTCCTCCCAGCTTCTCAGGCCCACAAGAGACTCATTTGTCCACACTCTCCTTACCCAACTCACTCTCCTTCAATCAACAAAGATGGTCGCCATCAAAGCCTTCGCCGCTTTCTTCGCTCTAGCCTCTAGTGAGTTGATCTCTTTTGCCACCGTGAAAATCGCTGATCACGGTCGATCTCCCAACTTTCACTCTCAGTGGCTGTCGCTCAGTTCGAGCCTCTCGAAGAACGAGCTTCCTCTACTGCTCCCCAATTCGAGGCTCTCGAGGCCAGGAGCATGTTCCCTTCCCGTTCCACTGAAGGACATTCCCTATCCGGTCGCTCTCAAATTCACCACAAGAGGGCCGTGAACTCGTTCTACGCCTCCTCGTACTCCAAGTACGTCAGCGACCTCGCCGGCCAAGTTGCCTCCGTCAAGAGCCAGATCCAGACTGCCTGCAAGAGCAAGGGAAAGACTTCCTCGAGCACGTTCACCAAGACCATCCACCAGAGCTTGAGCAAGTGTAAGGAGCACGTCCACAAGTGTTGCGGCAACGTTCACAAGTGTGTTCATTCTTTCATTTTTATTGCTACGCTTCTGACAACACTTGCATAGCATTCCCCATCACCCTCATCCTTCTCACTACCCTGGAAACCCCCCCACCATCCCTGGATGCGCTGGACAGGTTTCGTGAGTCCATTCGATTTTGTTGCTCCAATATTTACTGACTGAGGCATGTAGCTCTGTCGTCATTGATATCTCTGATATGGTCCGTTTAACCCACATGTCTTACAAGGAAAGGGGCTGACCAACGATTCGCAGTTCGATGACCTCAAGGAGTCGGTGAAGGGCAATGCCGAGCTTGAGTCCCTTGTTGCTGGTTACAGCCAGGGGATCGACGTCGAACTTGCCGACCTTGTTTCTTCCGGAGACTCTCTCCTCTCTGGAATCTCTTCTCTCACCCAGAAGTAGTGAGTCTCTCCTCCCATTGGATCAAACATGCAGAGTGCTGACTGGTCGCACACAGCACGTCCGGATTCGAGACCTCCCTGAACTCGAATGGTTTCTACAACCTTATCGGCTCCTTCAACCACTGAAGGTCGACCCCAAACACACTTCTTAACTGAAGTCAGTGTCAGAAGCCCAATCCTTCCTTAAAACGTTCACAGATGGGACGGTCCCTTTTTTACAATTTTTTTTTCTCAACTCCCAAGTTGGACGATTTCGATCAGTACCCCCCATCGCTTTCATTCACTAGAATCTTCATGGACTTCTGACATTTTTGTCTTGTCTCAACAGCATCCAATCAGTCTCCTGTCTCTCTCTTCAAACAAATGGGCTCTAGGTTTCAACAGTCGCAATCGCTTTCTTTTCGTTCCGCGCTCTCAGTTTGAGACACGGTTCGATGGACTTTTCCTTCTAGACTCTCCGCTTGGAGAATGAATGTTGTTCCGTCGAACTGCATTATTATCATACTTTGGATCCCTCATCTCATCGTCCCTGCACATCTGCATTGGCTGGTTGGCTGCCTCAATTATAACGGTGGGGAACTACCTCTCTTCGTTGACGTTCTCAGCAGGTTAGTGCAACTTGAGGAGGGCAAGTACTCACCAACACGAACCAAAGCGAATATTCAAATGCCGTTTCCTGTAAGACTCAGGATAGCGCTGAGCGCTTGATTTGCTGCCCCTCCACATGAATTCCATCGTCATCTTATACCTGGTTTGGTGATAAGTTGAAGAGAGCAGCAATGGGCGAGGTGCGAGACCAAACCAATGAGAATGTGGTCTGCACTCGCACGGCAATTTGCTTTTATCAGAGAAAGGTGCAGAATAATGAGAAGGTGCAATTGGAAGTAAAAAGAAAATCTGAGCACACACCAAGGTAAAGATACTAGGAGACATGAATGCTCCCAGAAAGTAGGAGGCATAAGTGCTCCGGTTACCCCATCATTTGGGACATTCTGAAGCTGTAAGGAAGTCTAGGTAAAAAGTGTCTAGCATACAAAAGAACGCATTCAGGCTAGCAACGTGCAGTGGTCAGGTTCGCAATGGGAGTGCTAGGGTGCTCTAGATGTACGGCTGTGCCACATATTTCATTTCGGGTAGATTTTGCTCCTTTTTCGTTATGAGCGGCCTTGTCCAACGGACACGAATGGATACCCCTCATTCTTTATCCTGAAAGTAATGCATCACCGTAGGACATTTACCCATAGCCTTAGGGGCAATACGGTTTTGAGGCATGGCAGAACATAAGGTATTGCCATGGCAGATGGCAATATGAATGGCAGAAGGGCAGAACGCTAAATTGCAGTTTCAGAGGATTGTAGGCATATCTAGCAGTCAGGCAATATCATTTATTTCAAAGAAGCATATAATAAAGGGATTCCCATGGCTCAAATGGTCAATTGAGACAGGCACGCTTGCTCATGACATCTGATCCTGAATCTTCCGCTCTTCGAACCATCGGGAAAGCTGCAGGAATGCGTACAACAGAAGATGACCCTCCTTCACTCCTTGAGAAGTGCTCTTCGTTGCCGTGTCGCTGCTGAGACTTCGTGAGATTCACTTGAAGAATTTCGTTTGCATTCCAGGGCGCCGAATCTGCGGTACCTTGATGTTCCGACAACGACGGTTTCGTCGTCTTAGCTGCTGTTCCATTCTGAAGCATCACGTCGTAAGCGATGAGATTGTAGCGGTCAGAGGGTCAGGGAAGGTGCTCTCGTCCAAGTCATGTCGCTTCGGCTATTTCCTCCTTTGCCTTCTTCAACTCCTGCTGTAAGTTGGTTACAAGATCCTCATCGGCAGATACAGCTTCCTCAGGGTCCCCAATAATATCCAGCTCATTGTAATCTACGGTCTTAATGTAAATAGCTTGCAAGATCATCAAGAAATTGGAAAAAACAAACCTTCAATCTCCTCGACAGTTTGCGTCTCCAACATGTCCTGTCTTCCACCTTTTCTCCGTTGAAATACTTTCCCTTCTCCTTTCTCTCTCTTGTTGTAAGTCGTCCATCGCTTGATCACGAACAATTGCTTGAGCTTGGAGACTGTAAGAGGATCGCGATCTCGAGTATGAATGCAACTGAGAACAGAAAAGGTACTTTCAACAACCCCAGCGTGTAGAACCACGCTGAAGATGCGAATGGCGACGGAAATGAGTGGATACTGCGATAGAGGAAGGGCCAATTCCTCCCAATACTTCAGGGCATTAAGGGAGGTTTCCGCAAACTTCCCCTCAAAGTTATGATACTTGGCGACATTGTCGCAAAGAAGGGCGGAGGCTTTGCTGGAAAGCTTCCAGCGCTCCGCAAGTTGAAGTAAGAAGGATTTGACATTGGTGAGGTTGCGAGAGTTCGCTATGTGTCGGGAGACGGCGATTCCACGGCACATTGGATGAAGGTAAAGGGTGACAAAAAGGAGGTCGGAATCGATGGCATGGAACTGGTTTGTTAGGGCTGACACTATGTGCGGTCGCCGACGGGCGATGCGTCTGTAGTGGAGGTAAACCTAAGGGAATAGTATGGCATGAGGAGACTAACCTGTAGTGGAGGTAAACCTAAGAGAATACTCTGAGGTCACCACCACTACATCTCGATGTATATATACATATGTAGAAGCACTGCCACAAACTGTATCATAAGTTTCTTGAAACATGTAAGATAGCTAGATCAGGAGGGTAATAAAGGGAAAACTCGGAAATAAGACATACTCAGCAGTACAAGTGAGAAAGGACAATAAAGCAATAATGGAGACGGTGCAGACCGGCGAAATGTTTAAGGTTTGCTGAGCGGCGATTCATGTGAGACAGGGGAAGGCGGCGATCAGCGAGAACTTGAGCAAAGCGGCGATGGGCAGGCGCATGGTCCTATGGCATGGTAAAGTAGGTCACGTGACTTCAGATGGTGCATTTCGGTAATGCGTAGGGGCAAGCCTGACACGGTTCTTCAAACAAGAAACTGCATACTCAAGAATAAGTTCTCCCAGCCGATATCAGGGTCTTCCTCTGGCTCCAAATCCATTTGATCGAAGTGCTTTGCAAGATGAAGCAGCTCAAGCGCAATGTCAGCTAACATGCAGTCGGACCTCTCCAGCGCGTCAATCGTATCAACTACAGGACTGACAACACGGACAAGGAACTTGTTCTCTGGGAAGAAGGGGAGATACGATGCAGTGAAGTAAGGACATCGGCATTGATACCCGTTCCCTTGCAATCTGTTGCCTCTGAATGCATGCTAATCTTTCCGAAAGCAGACCTAATACCAATATTTACATTAGTGGATCTGTGAGTAAGTGAAAAGATAGACATCATACTCATGACCAATAAGAGCATGGAGGAGATGTCCAGTATAGTACCAAGCAAGTTTCATGAGGGAAACAGACACAGTATCTAGGAATAGGAACACCTTTGACTCCTGGGTCAAGGCTTGCCACCGGGTAGAAAGACGAGTAAGGGAGCTGCAGAGGGAGGTGGATAAGCTGAAGATGGAAAAGGACGTCCTCGAGGAGGAGACGAGAGCAGTAACGGACGAACGGAATGAACTGCATAACCAGCTCGTCAGCTTAAATGTCCCTACCAAGAGCTGTCCACCCCGCACAATCGACCTTTCGTTTCCTCCCTACACCACCCCCCTCCAATCGAACCCTTCAGTCTTGCTCCCCAGCCCCAGCTCCATCAGAACTTCGGACCTCAACCTGCCCAACCCCAGAAGCGGCCACTGGAGGAAGATGGAGAGATGGAGCTCATTCAGCTGGCCAAGGACCGGAGCACTGCCATGAAAGACCTCATTAACATGCTTTTCGACCAAAGCATGGACCTTGACTTCAAAAACGCCTCCCCCTAGAACTCAATGTAAGTCCCCAATGTACAAAGTATTCTGCAATACACCAATGTACAACTGGGCCCAACCCTCTGACCTCAAAGTTCAAGGTTGCCAAAGCACCCACCTCAAAGTACCAATGTACGGCAGAGCTCTACGCTCCATGCGATAATGTCCCCCAAAGTACCAAAGTATGGCAGAGCCTTGTGCTCCTCACCTTAATGTACCCAAAGTACTAAAGTGCGGCAGAGCTGCACGCTCTAAGCCACAATGTATCTCAAGTAATAAATTCACAAATCAAAGCCTTTACCGAACAAAGGGCTATTCCCAAATTGTGGGATAGAATACACTGCGATTCCTTGCAGTTATCACTTGACGGAGTACAGCGTGCTAACGTCGTCCCTTCCACCAGATTGTTGCAAACAAAATGGAGAAGTGGATCCTCTCCAACCTACACAGTTATGTTCCAGCAATCTGCTTCACCAGGTCGATCAAGGAGGAAATTGAGCAGAAATTCAGAACCACCAACGCAGCGATAAACTCCAGTGACACCTCTGTACGCTCCCGTGCCTTCAATAGCCTCGGAGACGACATAATCTTCAAGATCGCGAAGGAGGGAAAGGACCTTAACATCAACCGGGGCAAATGTGACTTAGCCATGAACAGTTACCTACAGGTTCTTTCGAAAGCCAACAAACCAAACCTTTCGAGGGATTTATGCCGCTTCATCGACTTCATCAAGGATGCCCACTACACCTTGCGCCTCCGCGCGGTTTCCAACAGCTCAGCAGCCTGGTTCAACGACTGGCCAATCTGGCACCGGGTAGCCATTAAATGCCAAAGATCCACCAAAGCAATGCCTCAAGTCATTTTGGTTCCCCAGATTAAATACACGCTCAATATGTTGCAGGAACAATGGATGCTCCTTGAAGTCGAAAGCAAGTTGAGGACCCACACACCACCCACAACTCTTGCACATGCACAGAAGCCCTTTCGTACAAAGTTCGAGAACCACTCCTCAAATGAGCCTTCCGCACCCACCACAGCCAGTCCCCCCCATCGATCGTGAGCAAGAAAAGATGATCAGTGTGTCCGGTGCCTGTACAACGGTCACAAATACAATGACTGCTACTCCACCAGAACCATTTCTGAAGCCGGAGGAAAGAACCAGGCTGCTAAAGGTCAGGGACGAGGGAAGCTTATCGTTGAAGGAAGTAGTGATAGGATATGCTTCTTCCATCAACTGCATTCTGGATGCAAATGGGGAGACTGCTGCAGCGCTGGCATTATTGCTTGTACTCATATAACACTGACATGCCATGTGGTTCCCAGAAGGTTGGAATTAGTCATCAGTCTCGAGCATGAGACGCCTCGGAACTTGACCGGCTGTTATGGTCTTATCTGGGTGAACACGCGTTTCCAAACTGCGGGTTCCTAGCATTGAATCGATCACCATGTGCCTTTCCATAGCCATATGTGGTGCCGCGCACCACTTTTTCATACGAGTCTGCCCGTAACTTGAGGTTTCTATTTTCAAATTAGATATGCGATGCTCCCATGCGGTTTCATGGCATTGGGCCCAAATCAACACATAGCACTTGGCAGCCCTGGGTGATGTGGCAACCCAAGTCATCGGTTCGATGTGAATTGCACAGGGCATAGCCCGTTGCTTCCCCTATCACACCCTGCCTGACATGATGCTTTTTGGGGTTCGTTGCAATTTAGGTGTTCTGGGAATGACAACCGGAACTTGTGGGATCACTGATGTGATATTGGAGGCTGTTGTCGTCTTCTTTCTTCGCTTTGCTTCCTCGTGCCCCTACCTTGTGTTGCTGCCTCATGTTCTTTGGTCGGTTTTCCCGTCATGTTGGACCCACGTTCATGAGAGCTCCTATTCAACTAGGTTTCATAGGGTTGGCTGTCACGGAAAACTAGATCCGACGAAAAGACCATGACAATTCTGGAATTGGGGCAGTATGAGTATGGAGCGCTAAGCAATTTCGATATCACCAAACAGGAAATGGGCAGCGAGAGATTGAGCACCCCAAAGTTTGTCATTGCCTGAGGACACATGACACGTCAAGAACAAAGTAGTCATATCACCGGGACAGCTTTCAGGGTACTAGAAACGGGACAGTGTGGAGCTGGGCGTTTGAAGACAATATGTTGCTTAAACTGTCGTCAGATGGCGTTTCCCGGCTTCGATTGAGACATCAGCCATGTGAACAAACCCCTTGGAAATTGCCTGGGATATCGTACTCTCGAGCCACACCAGCAGAGATATCGTCCTCTCGAGCATGCCAGCAGAGAGGGTCAGATCGAATTCAGGGGCTAGGTAGCAGGCAGTGCGTGTTTGAACTGCGTGCAAATCGGCGCCCAGTTGCCTGTTCTCCCATTTGCGTCTGCACTTAGGTTTATCTCCACTACAGGTTAGTCTTCATGTCATATCATGCCCTTAGGTTTATCTCCACTACAAACGCATCGCCCGTCGGCAACTGCACATAGTGTCAGCCCTAACAACCTCATAGCCACCTTACTCAACATTGGACAGGAATTTGCACTCGCCATATGCGTGTTTGATTCCTGTAAGACTTTTGGTGCAGTGGCGGATTTCATTCCTCACTCAAAACTCGGTAATCCTGCTTTCTCAACCCCTTTACAAGTGCGGCTTCTCCAACTCACCCCCAATTCAACTTCAACAGTTTCTGCAACTCAGTCATTAGCAACCCACGAAACCCAGTGGCAGTGGAACCACCAATATGTTCCAATTGCAGATGCATCATCGTCATCCACCACCCTTTGGTGAAGCATTTGACGTCTCATCCCCACACATCATACCGTTAACGGCAGATAAGGACTTTACGATTCAATCATCCACGGACCTGAATGGAAATGTCCGCTTGACATGGGTCTTTGAGCGGTCCAAGTTGGGCTCCGTGTTACACCATGTCTTCAATCACGCATGCAAACTTGACCAAGAGATACATACAATGTTTCTGCTGCCGTGGCGCATACCCTTATGAGTCTGGTAAGTATTCCTGATTATGGGTGTATATTTACATACTGAAACATAAGCTACGACAGCAACGGCTATGTCTGTCATCATCAGACTCTCTACTCCTTCGTTCAGCTTCAAACCTCTACATGGTTAAACCATGCAAGATACCAGGCTGTAAAGCCATTGTTCAGCTAAACCACATGCGATTGCATGTGGCTGCCCATATTCTTAGCTTTCTCCATCCGGCCACTGTGAACAACCTTTGCACCTCATTCCACTTCCCCCTGCCACACATCTAGAACTGGTGACAAGAATGTATCGGTATGTTTCTTTCTTTCTCAAGACCATCTTCTGCTAAACTGACACACTATAACTTTAGCCTGTGTTCTTCACCTGCGGGTTTGTGGTTTGAATAATGGGAGCTGTTCAACAATGTTGAGGAAGAAGGGGAACGGAGTTGTATTACACTGCCAATCGAAGTTTATCTGAATCCAGCCGTGCCCCACAAATTCTGAATGCAGAACTCAGATATGGCTGGACAGGCGAATCAGTTGTATGAGCAACTGGAGAAAGATGAGGTCGCATCTGGATTCAGATGTAGACGACCGCTTGCATCTGAATGCGCCCTTCATCCAGTCGTAGTGTCAGCTGGACTTAACTGCTACCACCTGAAATCAGATGATTTGCACCTGCACTCAGCCGCCCCTCCATCCAAATGCACCTGCCAACAGCCGTAAGCAGTCAGCTGACATCCCACCCTCAGCCGCCCCACTCATTCGTATCCAGGCGCACCAAGTTGTAACCGTCCGGACAGATAGCTGCATGCATTTGCATTGCACTTCTGCATTTAGCTGAGAACACATTGTATATCCGCCTACATGCGTCTGTCCTTTACCTCTAAATATGAAAGTTTCTTCTTTTCCTTCTTTTCCTTCTATTCCCATCCTCTGGGCTTGTAGCCATTTGGGCTTCATGTAAGCTAAATAACTTTCTTTGAAATGCCATCAAATGCAATTCTACACAACAGCATTGACAAAGATGGTTGGGAAGTTCCACAATCTTGAGCAGTTGGGAGGGATCAGTAAGTATGGAGACATGTTGACAGAGAGACTAGATCCTCGAACCGGGTGCCTAGGACCATGATGATCGGCTTGAGAGGAGTGGCTGACATGTGGAATAAGCCTAACATGGTCTTGTCAGAAGTGGAAGGACTTAGACGTTTTCGAAAAAGTGAAGTCATGACGTTGTAGAAACGCTTGTTGCAAAGGGAGGTTAGAAAACATGAAATGTAGTAAGCATTTCAATAGGTTACTGGTATGTACACTGACACCCATGCTAGACTTTGGGTTTGATCCCCACTGATAGGGAGGTTAACATCATCCAAAAAAATCAGAAATAGTGTGGAAAGTGGGAAGTGTGGAGACAACGGCAGGAAGCACAAGCGGCAGAAAGAGCGTTTCTTTTTTTAAACCTGTTGTCAAACTACTGACCGCATACAGATGCTTACAGATGAACGCAGATGTATAACCCGTGCTTGGACCTGGCACGGATCCAAACGGGGGTGATCCGATAAGGGGGCAAGCGGACTGTGGATTAAGGCTAAAAACACATAGTTGCATAAGATAATAGGAATACATGGGTTATGGAATCACCTAAACCGTCGCAGCTACGGTGCAACAGAGCTTATAGCAATGCTCATCAGAATGCGACAGAATTGCTAGAACAATACTTAGTGGTGTCTGTACAGTTAAGGAATGAACCTGAAATGCCCATTGGCATAAGTAAGATGTAAGAAAGTAAAGGGCTACTCACCTCGTACACTACAACAATGCGTAACGATTAAAAGACGCTACGAGTAAAGACAGATGGTGGTTGTGTGCAAGGGAGAAATGACTGAGACAGATTGGAAATTGAACATGGAATCAGATAAGTACTTCAACGTAAACATTGCACATTATCAATACTTCTAACCCGTATTACAAGATGTCATTGCAGCCGTGAGAAGATGGGGGATGTAGTTGCAAGGCAGATGAACATCTTCTGGAGTCAGACGCACATCATTTGCATGTGGACATGCGCTCAGATGCGACCAGTCGCAGACGGCTGCAAGCAGGCGCAATTCAGATGACTTCAGCATTCAGATATGGCTGGACAGGTGAATCCAGTTCATGATCAGAACAATACAGTTGTGATTGTCTGGTTACAGTTTTTAGATTCAACTGGCCACCACCTGAAACTGAATTGGCAGTATAGGTGGGGTGTGTGGTAGCAGATATCGTCCTTCAACTTTCAATCACGTTTGAGCGTGGATCTCAATTGACAAAAGGACGGGGAAGAAAAAGTACAAGACTGATAATCCTTCATCGAACATCCCCTCACACTGTGTACTTTGTATCAATGCTGAAAGTGTTTCCCTTTAGAGCTATACCATGCCATTCCACCTTCAACAGCAGCATCCGAATGCCACCTATGCCGAAATATTAAACCACAATCAAGATGTCTCAACTGTCTTCCCTCCTCCCGATAGTCGAAGTCTCCAAAGTCTTTAAATGGGAGATTTCAAGACATTTGAGGCAGAAGAGGTTGGAGGAAAGAGAAAAAGCACAAGGCCACGATACAGTACAATGTGTGCTTGCACAGGTACCGTCTCCTTTGTCTAGACATACTTCATCTTCTGTACAGATGCTGGATAATGGGCCAATGGAGATGGTGATGGGGAATGATGATCGTGCAGCTGACCTTGAGTTTGACCCCCCTTCCATCAGTGTTCCACTCCATGTCGGAGGAGCAATTGGACAAAGAGGGGAATGAAGCAGCAATGATTCTTGCAGCTCTCAGGAACGGCCTGCCTGTTTGATTGGTGAGTGTCAGGTTACAGCATGTTTGGTTTGGTTTCAATGTTCCCTCAAGCTGATGGCAAAAGGCCTAGATTTCCCCTTGTGCGTGCTGCTTCTCATGTACTTAACAGTATGAACTCTAAACTTGGGCATCAAAAATTCATGATATCCTAGAAAAGCCAAGCCCCCCTTCCTTGAGGTCCGTGGGATATCCGAAATTCGGGTTTTGAACACCTCTTGAAGGAACTTATCTGCTTGTGATGTCAACTCCGCCTAGTCCCACACTGTCGGAAATAAAGAGTTGACCCTTGGGCTCCGCCGTCTTCTCCGCCTGCAATTGAAAACTAGTCCAAAATCATCAAAAGATGCCGTTAACTGCCTAAAATTCAAAACAGTTGCCATCCTCCATCTCGTCTCGTCTCCTGCCCCTCTGCCCCTACTGCACACTCCCCTACGCTCAGCAGTTGATACAAACGACAGCTATCAGCCTTCCGTTCCCCATCTCCGCTAACACGACCACGTCATGCCATTCTTCTTACGTTGACTATCTCAATCCACCTGTGCTATCAAAAGTGTTGTAACATGTAAAAGCATGATCAGTTGTGCGGGCAATTTGTAGCTAGGGTATTTACAGAGGGAGCCAAAGAGCATAACGTGTATCACAGGTCAGTTCCGCATCAAAAAATGCGATGACCGGGATTGTTGAAGCAACGGGGGTGTCAGTGGTGTGCCATCGGTTGCACCTTACCCAGTACGTGAGCCTCCCTTCTCCTAATTCACCTTTGTTGTAGAACCTTCATTCTTCTTCCCCTTTATGAGCGATTGCTGAGCAATTTCTGTGTGTGGCAGCCGATGGTGCAGTCCAGAACTGCATGCCCACACCCATCCGTCTCACTCCCCTGAGCACAATCTGTCACTGGGTGTCTTTTCTCCCACAATTCCTCGACGTTTGGTCTCGATAGGAGTGTGAGGGGGAAATTGAGAAGGTGGAGAAGTTACTGAACAAACGGAGCTCAAGATGAGTGAGTTGCTGTATCTCTCAGACAACAAGAAGAATGAACTTGCGGCTAAGGTTTTGCGAGCTCGCATCTGTTCACTCCAAGCAGCGAATATTTGAGCGAGGAAGGAGAGGAAAGTCGTTCTCATTCCTTCTCATGCAGGATCGACAGTGTTGGCGACATATCTTACTCCGGTTCAGCAACGGCAAGCATACGGCGCTCACACAGCTTGCGGGGTACCCGGATGAGGAGCAATGTTTTCAGAAGCAGAAGACCCCTTCTTTACGACTTCTTCGGCTAGGCATCCCGTTCCAAATGGATGAGGTTGAGTCTTGTGATTGGGACGAAATTAGGACCATATTGGATAAGTGCATGTCAGTATTCCCTCTTTACTTCTGTACCATCCTTATAATTGTTCTGCAGCAGCAGGTTGGCAACTCATTCTTTTCGCCACCTTGGTTTTCTTCTGTGCTCTTTCAGAGCATTCTATTTTTGGGATGTAGTTTTAATTGGACACCGAAAATGCAACTAAAACCACTGAAATGCCTGACTCCCTGTTCTATGCCAAGCCTTAACCCTTGGCATTGCCGACATGGACGTCGGATATTCTCGAATTGAACACCCCCCGCCTACACCGCTAATTTGACAGCACGTCCTGGGGAGGTGGGTTTTACACGTTTTTAGGTTGTGGTGGGAGATTTGAAAGTGAATCCTGACCACGTCCTCAGGAGGCGCGAACGCCGAATAAGGATTTTGATTGCGAGGCCCATTTGGGTTTGTATCCTGTGCAATGTGATATCATCTTTTATGCACTTTGTCACCAAGTGATTCTGGCATCAATGTTACGCGGTGAATCAAAAAAGCGGTGTGAATTACATCATGCACAAGTTCCATGGAACTGGCAGCCAAGTGTCAACGATGTGGAACCACTGTTGTCTCTCAGCACCTGTCGCCCGATTCTGCCTTGAATTCCTCCTCTCCCTCCTCACCAGCACAGTAAGCACTTTGCAGGAGCTTAAAGTAAAGGACAGAACAGTTTACATTGCAGAAGTGTAGCGAAGGACATGATAAAGCATTCCGCATCCGATCTTCATGTAAATAGCCAAAGCGAGCATAGTTGACTTGGCTGGGAATGGAACGGAGGCGGCATAGAGGAGGCGTGGTGTTGGAGACATAGTATAAGAGTCTGCATAACAAATCAGAAACAAGGTAGTTCACATAAAAGAAAAGTGTACCTTTAGAGATGCACAGACAAAGACTCGACATCGCGAAGTGTGTCTCGAGATTCTTGCTGAACCGGCCACCTTTGCATGTCCCAATTAAACCACTAAGAGTAGAACGTATATCACCAACATATCATCTGAGCATAATGTGAACGCAACAGCAACCAAAGAGGAAACATACACGTCCAACTCGACTGGCCACCTTTGCGAATGTCGTTCAGGTTCGTATCGACCTTGTTCCAGAAATCCTTCTGAGTGAAAGCACAGTGCTGCCCAGCTAAGAATGCTAGATAAAGGTCTCAGTATTTGATAGTCAAACGCAAAGCAACACTCACAAGAAAAGCGAGCCGCCTTTGAAGGGCAGCACCGGGCCGAATGTTGAGTTCACCAATAACTGCCACTGTCAGCCCATTGCTTCTTGATACCCTCATCAAGCTGGCAATGGTGTCACATTGGCAGACATGCAGGACAAAACTTGCCTTGCTCTTGAGATTAGATTGTTCCTGGCCGCTTTCGTATTCAATTTCCTTCATCAACGTGGCCTTCATGATGGGATCCAGGGTCCAAGCTGCTGCAAAGATGTTTTTCCGGCATTGCGCTCCTACTTTCTCAATGTACTTCTATGGGTAGTCAGCAGAGAAACACAATGGCAAGAGAAAGCACAAACTCTGGGCCACCACCAAACTTTGCTTTATATGTGAACAGATCATGTGCTTGGAGGAGCTCAGAGATCAGCTGGCGAAGATAATCCTGCAGCAAGATTGGTATATCGCATCACATCAACTGAGGGAACACAGACGCACCTTCATTTCCTTGCCGACATACCATTGCCGAACAAGGGCTTGATGGTGCTGTCTCACTTCACAAGCAATAACCATGAGGTCCGCTTTGAGTTTCACCTTTTGCAGCACTTCATGTGTCTGTCCACTTTCCAGCTCACACTCAATGCCATACAGAATATCCAGAGGTACGTACCACTTCAAACCTCAACAAATTCGGAAAGTCACTTTGCTCCTCCCCAGGGCGGGCAGCACCGAGAGCTCCCACCGGCGTGGGGAAATCTGGGTAACTTATAACTCCCTCAAGTGCCGGTCATTGTTGCTTGCGTTCCAAGTTGTCCGGTAGGTCGATGTCTGAGTTCTTGTTCGCCGGATGAGAAATGTAAATCATTTGATAGAAAGCACACCTGAGGATTTGATTTCCCGAACACCGTCAACTCAAAGTGCCAGGCACGATGCTTCCTCGGGGTCTTGGTCTGCAAAGATTGTATATATCAGCACCAAAGCCATGAAATGAAGATAAAACAACCAGACCTCATACAATACAAATTTACCTCCAGGTACCTTAGGCTCAAAAGGTGTCTGCAGACCTTTCAAGAAGTTGGAGAGTTCTGTGTAGCGGTGACATGGAGGAAGGCATCTCGAGGAGGCGAGAAGGGCCTCGGCTATTGCATGCACTTTCAACACTTATGACCCTACTGCTCCGCTCCAGTCAAAAGAATGAAAATTCGTACCCCTGCTACCGCCTCCAAAGGTTGTAGTTCGCATCCACCGTTAGTTGTCCCCACTTTGCCAGAAGTTTTTTTGCAGCGGCTGCTTCAGCACTAACCCGCTCCGTAATTACCTCGAGAATGTTTTTAACCTCTATCGCATCGAAATGGACGTTAGTGCTTCGAAGTCGTGACGTCAATCGAAAGGGAGTCGGACACGAAGATGGTTGGCGGATGGCAAGAGGCAGAGGGGACTGTTGGGAGGCGGAAAAGAGCGGGAATTTGGGAAAGGAACATGGTCATCGAGAACTAGGTGCCGATGCACCTGTGGGCAAGATGCTGAAGATTCGAGCGCAATTTGGGTGGAGGCCAACTGCTTTCTGATATTCACTCGGTGACTCAGAGCTCTGCCGAAGGGTCGGCATTGCGAGTATCTGAAAGCATGTGCGAGCCAACCGACCTCTTCATTCCAGTTCTTGTACACAAATTCGGGCTGTCCGTCACAGAAATTCTGATAGGAGGCGAATCGACATTTTGATTTCACATTTCCCACTTGGAATCCTCCTGTTTGCACTTTGGCGTGTAGTTAATAGGAAATGAGGTAATAGGAAATTAGGTCATAGGAAATTAGGTAATAGGAAATTAGATTAGAGTTTACGGCCTCCCCTGGTCTGTGCATAAGCTCTGATTGTTTCGTTCCGTTGAACCTTGTGCCCACTCCAGTGGTGGTATAAGGGTCTTCACTCTTCATGGCGCTTCCCCACTCTCCTGTCTTTCGTCCGATCGACTTACTCTCGACTACTTTGCGCCGATCTTCACTGTTCTCCACTATGTCTAACGACCATACAAGCGAGTTTCTTTTAACTTTTATTGATCATTTCCCGTCTGACCTACTGGTATACCTCTTTCTAGGCGTTGACTGGAATGCACACGTCCACTCCGACGTCTTCGACGCTGAGTGCAAGGCGATGTCTAGGGGACTCTCATCCAGGTCGAGCGGTTCCGAGTCCTCCGAGCGTTACAGGCTCTGGGACAACGACGACTCTTCCAGCATGACTTCGGACACCTCCACCCACGCTGTTTCGAAGTTCGAGGCCTATTTGTACTATCACGGCATCCGCGGTGACAGACGCCTTGGTCCCAAACTGATCTTTAGGACGTCCACGGATGAGTTCGTGGTTCCCACTGAGCCAGGACAAGAGCCTCGCAAGATTCAGCTTCTCTCCGTGCACGAGCACGCTAAATTGGAAACGAACAACCTCTGGGCAACTGTTCGCAAGGAGGTGCGTAACTTTCACAAAGCGTAGCAATCTGTGGGACTGAAATTCGTTCAAGACGGTTGGAATCCTCGACCAGCGACAGGTACAGCTGACGTCCGTCGACTTGGCTCGCTTCTGTTGGAAGGAGGATACCGCGGACGGCCGTAGCAAAACCGTCTTCAGTCGCGTCACCATCTGGATCGGCGTCGTTCCCGATAGCACCAACGGCGATACTGCATTCGATTCCTGCCAACCCATTCTCCAACTCCTCTCGAGGTACAGCATTGACGATGTCGACGTTGCTTACCGAGAGTCAGACGCTCGGCTTCTCACTGGGCCACCACTTTACGCTCCTGTTAGCGACCTCCATCCGTTGAAAGACGTGATGGACTGGATCACCACCGCTCTCAGCGTGCCCATCGCCGGCGTCAAGACTCTACATATGCAAGGCACTCTGGGCTTTTATTTCAAGGTCGGTGACGATCTCTATGGCGTCACGGCACGACACGTCCTGTTCCCCGGCGTGCAAGGTAACGTGCTCTACAACTACACCTGTAGGTTCGTTTCCCCTGAAAGATGAGCGAGTTCTGACCACAACTGCACAGCCGGTCCTAGGAAGGACGTTGTCGTCATGGGCAACAAGGCCTTCGACGACTTTCTTGCGTCCATTCAGGCTAATATCGGTACGCTGAACGGGACCATCAAGGTGCTCAAGAAGCGTGTTGCATCGCTCACGACGACGGCGCACAACGGTAACGGGCAGGCCGCAAACGATTTGGCGGACACCCGAGCCGACTTGGAGAAGAAAGAAACGGCCATCGAGGACCTTAAATACTTCTTTGCCACGATGAAGAAGGACTGGGCTGCAGTCAATAACCGCGTTATTGGCCAAGTCGTCTGGGCGCCTCCGATCAGCGGTCTCAATGGACCTGATGGCTACACCCTCGACGTTTGCGTCGTCAAGTTGGACGAGAGGAAGTTCAAGAACTGGAAGGGGAATGTGATTGACCTTGGTGCGTGCTAACCGGTTCACGCTGGAGGGCGCTTACCTAATCTGACTTGTCGTATCTTAGGCACGAAGATCGAGTCCGGCAAGTTTATGAGTCTTATGTATCCTCGTGACGATTCGCCGTCCGAGTTTGACTACCCCGAGACTCGCCTTTACAAGATTAAGAAGATTCTCGCCGCGGCCAAGATCAAGGAGTCCAACAACCTCGACATGAATGGCGATCCCGTGCGCTTCGTGATCAAGAGTGGCCACACCACAGGTACTACGGTCGGTCGTCTTACTGGCTTCGAGTCTCACAAGCGCCAGTACGGCATCACCGGCACCTTCGACTCCATCGAGGTTGCCATCTATCCCTACGACAACGACTCTTCTGCATTCTCTCGGCGCGGTGACTCTGGATCTGCCATTGTCGGCGCCGACAACGACATCATCGCCCTGCTCACCAGTGGCAGTGGTCCTACTGACTCTTCAGATGTCACGTACGGCACTCCGATGGAGTGGTTGTGGAACAAGATCATCAAGGTCAAGTTCCCTGGCGCCGTGCTCTTCTTCGACGACCCTGACAACTAGGTTCGTCTCTCCCCTCCTGTCTAAGCCCTCTCGTACTTCCTTACTGACTACGTTTGTGTAGCGCTTCCCGAGACGTCCTCGCATCGTTTTTTTCTTCATCATCAACAATTGCTCCGTCGTCTCTTCCATCTGCCCACGCTCATTGTCTCGATTCATTCTCGTTTCTCGGTGCTCAGTTCTGTCTTGGTTGGGGTCAGTGGCGCAGACAGGTGCTTGGATCGTCAACAGGCCGTTCAGGTTCGACTCTCACATCTGTGTCATATTTGAGATCCTAACTAACGATCGCTTGCGGCACTAGCAAACGTCTGTTTCTGCGACTTCCTTCCCCCTTCCACTCTATGCTTCCCCTTTCTTTCTCCGTCTGCGAAATTGTGCTCGTTTTCCTTTGACTCCCCATTCTGTGCTCGCTGGTCGTTGGTGCAAACGCGTGCTTCGACGGTTGGATCTGCTGTTCAGGTCTGCGTCGTTTCTTCCGTCTCTCGTTCTTTCATAACCGTGATTGACGACCCCGACGTCTAGCGCATGTCCCAACCGGCACATTTCGTTTGTCGTCATCGACCTCGTCTTTCATTCTCCCCTGTTCGTAATTTAATGGTTAGTTGTTGGTCGTCGGACGGATGCTTGGACCGGTGAACCGCTTGCCTTTGTGAGTTTCTTCCCCCTGTACCTGACTTCTCGTCTTTCTTACCACAACAACCTCTGACATCTAGGCCCTGGATGCGTGGACTTGTTGTTCAGGTATGCCGTGTCCATCTTTTCATTCCCCCGTTGCGCCGAACTAATAGCTTTCCTCGATGGTTTAGGTCTTGGACTCGTGGGCTCGTCGTGCTGATCGTTGTTGCTTCTCGTCGTCGGACACTATCAACCCCCCTTGAACTCGAGGTTTATTTCCGTTCACCCGCTTTCTGAGGCGAGGAGTGCCGTAGTTTCGTGCATTCCATTGCGACGTCCATGTAAGCTTCACCAGTGGGTAAACTAATACAGATATGCGCACTTTGTCTACACATTTGACGATGCTGATCCTCCACTCTTAAGTTCCCGCCAGTGCAAGCACATAATCGACGACAAGACGGGTCTCGATACTACCCCTAAAGAGTGCAGCAGTCCGAGCATACGGCAGACTCGTAGCTCGACATCACGTCCAATGTATTGGAACTGAAGGACAAGATTCACCAGCGTGAGTGGACAGTGACAGTCGTCAGCTTTCTAATATACAGAACGACAGCATCAGCTATCGGGTGAAGTAAGAGTCACCCTAGCGTAAAGTTGAATGCGTCGAGACAGTGGTGCGCGACGTTTAGGAGACTAGTCTAACAACATTGCTGGTCCGTGGAGATCGACGGCATGGGCTGAGCACCCAGTCGGCTGTTCTAGAGGACAACGAGACCGGAAATGAAGACCAGATTCACGGTCTTCGAGACCGTGCCCCAGCCAATTCTCAAAACAACTCTGAATTCGTGAATTGGCAGTATTTACCATCAAGCGGGCAGATTGATCTAATGGTCTACATTGCCTAGCTTTATCTCGATGTGGTGATTAAGGTTGTGCTAAGCTTCAAGCTTGCTCTGCTGTATTTTCAGGCTTTACTCTCCTCTGCAGCTGAAGACACGTGACAGGACAACTTTCGAAATGCAGACCTGCTTCTTTTGCATGATGACATCATTGCGTCGATTAACGTGACGTGTGGATGAGGAGAGACGCCTTCTTGCTTTATAAAGAAGCCCCTTTCTCCATCGAATCCCACCAAACTGAACGAATCCAGCCACGACCGTAACGAACCACATCATGTCCGCACCTCAATCGCGCGACCCATCTCCTGCAGGCTCACAACCTCCCACTCCGCCTCAAGAGCATCCCGAGGGAGGGCACGAATCGCCCGTCCAGTCTCCCATCCAATCTCCCGCCCTCGAATCTCCCACCCACTCTCCTCTGCCCAGTCCTGCCCAGAGCCCAGCAGCGAGCAGACAGCCTTCGCCTGCGCCTCAGCCTGCCGCGTCTCGATCGCGAACGAGGAAGACGCGGGAGAGGCAGAGGCCGAATCGCATCGAACAGTTGCCTACGGATGGGGAGACGGATGCTGAGCATAAAGGATTGCAGAGGGTCAGGGGAGGAGTTGTCGGTCCGTCGCAGGAGGAGAAGAGGAGGGAGGTGAGGCGGGAGAGTCAGGGAGGAGGAGGAGGAAAGAAGAAACGCGATCCTGTCAGTTTGAGGGTAGATGTCAATCTCACCGCTGAGGTTCGTGATCTCATTCTTTACAACTTGTGACTGAGGAAACTGAAGAGTGCTCGTTTTGTGTAGATTACATTGAAGGCGAAAATACACGGTGATCTGACGCTCACCATGCATGAAGGCTTGGGCCTGTCTTAAATTTCGTACCGTTGATGGGTCAGTTTGCTTTCTCGTCGAATCATACTTACTTACCTTGGATGCTTTGACTGCAACAGACATTCGCAGTTCGTATCATACCGCTCTCTGCTTTGTAAATATCCATCTCGCTTGAAGAATTAAAGTAGCGCGAGTGAAAGAGATGTATTGTGTACAATCAACGTCTTTAATGAGCATTCGAATTCGATATTTTCTCTGTACAATCGACAACACACTCGTTTGCGCCTCTTTCAGGAGGAGTCTATCACGATCTTATCCACACCGTCTGTCCATTCCCGAAGCAACCTTGGAGGCCAAATAGAACCAACAATCACCAAGACTGTGACATAAATCTCTGTACTGTACTTAACGCCTGGTACCTCACGTCCTAATTTTCCATCAATCAGTCCTCTCACAATGTAGCAGATCACTTTCAGAGAAAGTGGGAAGACGCACAGAGTCGGGGTGCGACATGAGCTCCATAACCTTCGCCTTCGCTCCCAGCTCCTGCGCTTTGCTATTCCATTCACGAGATCAATCCCAGCATTGAACGAAGGAAGGCAGGAAGGAAGGAAGGACAAACCTTTTGCCGGTGTCGCAGAACTTGAGGTACTTTCCCACATCGCTAGCAGCAACGGCCAAAACTTCGACCTCTTGTCGACTGATGAGGAGCTGGACGAGGCGCCTTCACCCATATACCCTTTAGCATCATACGCTCTGACGACGAGGGATAGAGAGCAAAATGGCGCACTTGAGGCCCTCGTAATCTTTCTCATTCAACCGGCTCGCGTTCTCCCGCCAGAAATCGTCGCTCGTATGCAGTGGGGACCAAGTGAGTTGACCCGACTGAATCTCGGTGATGTATTCGTCGTAGGTACTTCATTCATCACCATCATTCTCCCTTCGTTCACGCAAAATAAAGGACGGAGGGAGGGGACGAAGGAAGACATACGTCATACCCTCACTTCCCTTCTTCAATTCCTCCCTAAGCCACTCCACATCCTCCTTCAGCTCCTCGTCGTCCGATTGGACCTTCAGTTTGGCAGATTGTGAGTCCAGGAACTCGAGTAGGCCGAGTTTGTACAGGAGCATTGGGGGAAGCGATTCCTCCGGCGCCTGGGTGAGAAGATTCTGCTCTCGCCAGCCATCAGAATCAATTTGCGTGTTGGAAGATGGAGGAGAGGTTGGAGACGAACCCGGAAGGTTGCAACGATCACGCGAGTCACTTTTTCTTTCACGGCGATCTTGAGTGTCTCGCCCAAGAGAGGGATGATGGGATATTTCCTGCGAGGCGTCCAATCAGCTATCAAGATTCGAGCGAGGGGATGGAGGGATAGACGAACTCGACGATTCCTTTGGCGAAATCAGCGTCGAACGTTGCTTGCCATAGCGAGAGAGCGACGAGATAAAGGGTCTGAGGGTCTCCATATCCGTTCCCATTACCATTGCCATTGCCATTTCCATTTCCTGGCTTCTTCGCCTCCAGGACCTTGACTAGCCTTTCGAACCACAGTGAGAATGAGCTATCGCCTTTTGGATATAGAAGAAGACCCACCCATCTACAGGTTTCTCCTCATCTGCGCCGTCCGACGATTCTGATCGCCACAGCTCCTTCCTGACATCCTGTGCTCGAAGGGCAGAAGAGAGAGCAAAGAGGGCAAGGTTGAGGATTTCTGTCGGAGGAGTGGAGTGGAGCAGTCTGGAGATTTGAACGAGGAGGGAGGAAATGATGGATGACGGTGGAGATGATGGATCTTCCCTAGTTTCATTTCTCATTCTTAACGCCAGCTTGTGGGACAAGGAAAGAACTGACGAGAGAAAGCGCGAGAGGAGCTAAAGTGACATTAAGGAAATGAAGCGATCTTGCGAATTTAGGTGCCTTAATGCCAACGTTCAGAGGGAGCAGCTTTGAGGGTCAGAAGAGGCATAACATACCGCGAGAGGCCCGTGTAGATGGAAGGCGGCTTGCTTTTGGTCTCGTCACTGATCAAGAGATCGCCCTGGTCGAGCGAATAGAAGAGCTGGAATCTTGTTTCATCGCCTATTAGCTCATATGTCAGCCCAAATAGTGTCGCGCCAGGCATCACGACGAGTACCTGCCAACAGCTTTTCTGTGGAAGCAAGCACGAACTGGATCGGCTCGTTCCTGCTGAGACTGCCCAACAGTTTGGTATACAGCTCTGCGTACTTCGTCAGGCCCTGGTCTTTATCCTACACCACCAAATTCGAAGCAAAGCGTGACAATATCAAAGCATGTCCTCAATCATAAGCGAGAGGATGAGAAACACACCTGCGGCTTGCTCTTTTCGAAGTTAGGAGTCGACTGCACAAGCTGCACATCGCCTTGCGACACAATCCCTGCTCGCTGATAGGAATCCCATGGAAGTGCTCGGGTAAGGATCTTGGTAGATTCCGAGGACAGAAAGGGGGAAGCCGAGGAAAGAGACATTTCGTCGTTTCGTCTCACAACACTCAAGTAGGACGGACTCTAGCAACATGAGGCGTACGAGCCAAACGTATTAACCCCCCGGGGATGCTGTCTGTGCGATGTGTCGACGTGGCATGGTGCGCGGTGGCGAATTTTTGACACGTCGCCAAACCACCATTTAAAAGGGTTCCACCTCGAATATTGCCCACTTTGACTCTCTTCGCCTCTCCATAACTGCCCCTTCCCTTCTGTTCTATAGCCATAACCATGGCCAACAGAAATAACATGCCAAAGCGGAAGCTCACTTCCAAACTCCTCTATTCACTCCTACCTGTTTTCCTCTTCATCGCTTGTTGGAGCCTCATTGGAACTGCCAATGCTCAGAAGGAGGATGTAAGCGTCTACTTGTGCTTCTATCAGAGGAACTGGGACTAATGGGAGTTTTCTAGTTGGGAACCGTCATCGGTATTGATGTATGTTAATTTGCCCTTCCTGTGTGCCCTGCTCAAATATCCTGCATTAGTTGGGAACGACATACTCTTGTGTTGCGTACGTATTTCATTGTGTCCTATAACGGGAGCAGAGCTGAGGGGGTTGTGCAGCGTTCAGAAGCAAGGACGTGTGGAAATCCTGACCAACGACCAAGGAAACCGTATCACACCGTCCTATGTCGCCTTCGCCGCCAACTCTGGCGAGCGAATGATTGGAGACTCAGCCAAGAACCAATACGCCCAAAATCCCACCAATACCATCTTTGACGCTAAGCGTCTCATCGGACGAAAATTCGACGACCGTGAAGTCCAACGTGACCTCAAACACTATCCTTTCAAGGTCGTCGACAAGAATGGCAAGCCCAACATCCAGGTCGAGGTCGGAAACGAGAAGAAGACCTTCGCTCCGGAGGAGATCTCTGCCATGGTTTTGTGAGTCTTTCTTAACCTACGTTTTGGATTGTGGTTGAGTCGGAACCTACAGGATCAAGATGAAGGAGACCGCTGAGGCTTACCTTGGAACCAAGGTTACCAACGCTGTTGTCACGTTCGTCTTCTTGTTTCTATCCTCATAAAGGCACTAACGAGTTGTTCAGTGTTCCCGCCTACTTCAACGACGCTCAGCGTCAAGCCACAAAGGATGCCGGTACGATTGCTGGACTCAACGTTCTCCGAATCGTCAACGAGCCCACGGCCGCCGCCATCGCTTACGGATTAGGACAACACGGAGCTGGAGAGAAACAAATCATCGTATACGATCTTGGAGGAGGAACCTTCGATGTTTCCCTCCTCTCAGTCGACGACGGAGTCTTCGAGGTTTTGGCTACCGCCGGTGATACCCACCTTGGAGGAGAGGATTTCGATAACCGTGTCATCGACCATTTCGTCAAGCTCTGGAAGAGGAAGCACGATGGACAGGACATCACTAAGAACTTGAGGACGATGGGAAAACTCAAGAGGGAGGTCGAGAGGGCGAAGAGGACGCTCTCATCTCAAATGTCGGTCAAGATCGAAATCGAGGCTTTCTTCGAGGGACAGGATTTCTCCGAGACTCTCACCAGGGCCAAATTCGAGGAACTTAACATCGATTTGTTCAGGAAGACCATGAAGCCCGTTGAACAAGTTCTCAAGGATGCCAACGTCAAGAAGGAAGATGTGTCGGATATCGTTCTTGTCGGTGGTTCCACTCGTATCCCCAAGGTCCAGGAACTTCTCAAGGATTACTTCGATGGAAGGGAACTCGCCAAGGGTATCAATCCCGATGAGGCTGTCGCTTATGGTGCTGCCGTTCAGGCTGGTGCGTTTTTCTTTTCTCTCATTGGTGAGGCGGACTGAGATGCTGTACAGGTATTTTGGCTGGTGAGGAGTCGTTGAAGGAGATGGTTTTGATCGACGTCAACCCTCTCACTCTCGGTATCGAGACGACTGGAGGTGTCATGACCAAGCTCATCGGAAGGAACACTGTTGTGCCCACGAAGAAGTCCCAGATCTTCTCCACCGCAGCCGACAACCAACCCACTGTCTTGATCCAAGTGTTCGAGGGAGAGCGATCGATGACAAAGGACAACAACCTCCTCGGCAAGTTCGAGCTGACCGGCATCCCCCCCGCTCCTCGTGGCGTTCCTCAAATCGAAGTCACTTTCGAAGTCGACGCCAACGGTATAATGAAGATCAGCGCTCAGGATAAGGGAACCGGCAAGAGCGAATCTATCACCATCACCAATGACAGTACGTCTTTCTGTGTTCCTTCTCGTCGCGATGTGGGATGGATCTGACAATTTGTTCACAGAGGGACGTCTTTCTCAAGAGGAGATCGACCGCATGATTCAGGAGGCTGAGGAATTCGCTGAGGCAGATGAGGAGGCTAAGAAGAAAGTCGAGTCGCGTAACGCGGTACGTCCTTTCTCTTTTCCCCAACATTTGATGCTAATTTTGCCGTCATTGCAGCTCGAGAACTTTGTTTTCTCCCTCAAGCAACAAGTAACGGATAAGGAAGCCCTCGGTGGCAAGATTGAGGATGAGGATAAACAGACCATCTTGGACGAGATCAAAGAGGTCCAAGACTGGATGGAAGAGGATGGCGCGACCGCCTCCGCTTCCGATTTCGAGGAGAAGCTCCAGGCTCTCCAAGCCGTCGTCTCGCCCATCACTTCCAAGCTCTACTCTTCTGGAGGATCTGGATCTGGGGACGACGAGCCACTGCACTCACATGACGAGCTTTAATGCATGGATGGATGGATGCGGTTGGGTGGCGTGAGGGATGCAAAAGGGCAAGCGATGTGTAGAGATATATCATGGGCTCGACCCAATTATTGCATTGCATTTTGTCGTTTAATCTACAATTATCAGCATTCGCTTGTGCCTGAGAGACCTATGAACAACTGACGGATTTTGTTCGGCTGAAATTGGGATGGGTTATTGACGCACTGCACTGAGGAAGCTAAGAACGAGTTGCGTGAGTTGGTGTGTGAAGTGTTATGTCTACTGTGGGAGTTACGACTCAACTTTCCATGTCACGTCTCTATCTCAAGCTCAAAAATGCACTCGATCCATTCCTCTTCCACCTATCAACACGAATCGACAAGCTCAAAAGAACCTAATGATCATAAACATGAAAAACCAAACCAGCACAACAACACCCAAAATGCCAACCATCAACCAAGTCGTGCCCCCACTCGTCTTATTCAACACCTTCAGCCTGCCCCCCTGCTTATTCATCCGGTCAAAATTGCCCTGTATCGCTCTCTCCGCACCCTCCAACGCCTCCTTATCCTTCTCCATCAGCGTGCCGAAATGCAAGCTGTTCAGTTTGAGCTGGCGCGCCATGGAGGCGAGGTCGGAGGTGAGGGTGTCTTGCACGGAATGGTGGTGCTCGAGGAGGTGGGAGGACCGCGGGGGAGAAGAGCTTCGACGGTGATCTCCAGCGTGAGAATGTGAGGTGCGTTGCCGTGGGTAACTTGGCTGCGTGAGTGGTGGGAGCTCCTCCTGATTTGTGTTTGGAGGAGAACCTGGAGCCGATGGAACGCGAGAGTCGCCGTCGACGGGGATTAGGCCGGTGTCTAGCTCAGTCATCTTCGTTGAAGTTGAAGGAGGAAGGAGTGCTGCATCTGCATCTGTGCTGGGAGACGTGGCGGACGGATCGGAGGAGGGTCTTGTCAGCGGTGCGGGTGGAGGACCTGTGGGACGGAGAGCGGATAACGGGGAGAGAACGGGTGTAGGTTGTGAGCGCTGAAAGATTAGATTGGTCATTTGTACAATGAGGAGGAAGAGGGAGGACATACAGCGCGTAATGCATCCACTAGAGGGTCTAGAGAAATGAGCCTGCTCTTCAATGAGCCTGTGAGCGAGAGTGAAGAAGCCGTGCTGCGTGGCCGCTTTCTCGATAAAGAGGAGAGCGAGGCTTCCATCCTTCCCCCATAATGCAGCCGTCAATTCTCCCTCTTCCCAGCTTGCACAATAGCGAGAGCAGAACACGCACCTGTCGTCATCCCACTCCTCCACCGTCTTCCTCAAGTACTCCGCCGTCTACCCACTCACAACCTGAGCAAAGATACTCCCAAGCATCAAATAAAGAGCGTACAGTGAGATGAGAAAGGCATTCAGACCACTGCAGCGACTCGACAGCGATGGGTGACGCAGCGAGTTTCTCAAGTTGGCGAATGAGAAACCGCACGTTCTGCTTGTCTGTGTAGCTCAGTCGTGACCCCATTGCTTGCTGCATTGCTTGCTTCAGAGATGGGATAATGGCGTGTAAGTGCTGGGGAGAAAGCTGTCACGTGGTTTGTTACAATTATTCGCGACATTTGCCACCACCAGCCCTGGCCATTTGAGCGGCAGATTTAGAGCTGGCAGCTGGCAGTATAGACGCCTACTTGAGAAGCCGTCGCGTTCCTTACATTGTCTACCCCGACCACCGATAATAGAAGCGTTTCGAATTCAACTGGTGCTCAGCTCCCTCGAAGTTGCCAGCGACTTGTCGGAGCGTTAGAGCCACGTTAGAGCCACTGTCTGAACTCTGAAATCGGTTCAAGGTTATAGTAAGCGTGCTAGCCATTGGGAATTACGCGAGCCTTTTTGTTACTAACTTGAAGGACATTTCCAAGAGCGAGTCATCCAGCTCCATCAATATAAACTTCCACCACTCGATTTCGAGTCGAATACTATTATACCTGCTAGCAAACTCGTAGAAAGTAAGTGTTCTCGGTTGTTGGGAAGACGCACTGACAAGCAAGCAACTGGTAGATAAATTTTATGCACTACACGGTCACGCAACATTCTCCTCCAGCTGAAGCCGAGATGGAACGACGGCTCAAGGTCGCGGACGCGACGTTGATCTGCCAACCTCAAGAGCAGAGCTCCTAACTCTACCGATAGAGCTTCATCAGCACATCCTCTCATATCTCCCCGCACGAGACCTTGGTGTTCTCTCTTCAGTATCAACAAAGGTCAATGAGCTGGTCGAGACATATGGATGGAAAGACATGGTCAATGGTGCGTCATTTCTACCCGTCTACAAGTACATATTTGATGAATTGGTCAAGGAATTGGGCCTGGGCGTCAAAACACAACTCTTGACACCCGCTCCTTCTCTTCCCAGCCGAGCTGGAAGGACAAAGTGCGGTCGCATCACCACTCCCAGCGCTCGCTCTCGACCCATAGGTTTTCTTCCCTCCAATATCTCCGTCAGCGCCACCTCGGGAGCGTGGAATGTCCATTTTGCGACTCGTAGAAAACAACCTCTTTGTCTCATCTGGACGAACCGTGGAAGTTTTCTCATTAGATTCGCAAGGACGATCCAACAAGGTTGTATCATGCCAACTGGCTAAAGATGTCGTCGGTTTGGCACCCATCCCGGCGGCTGATCCGTCATCGTCACAAGAAACAGAAGCAGAAGCAGAAGCAGAATTTGTCACTGCAGACCGCCTTGGAGAGATTCGGCTCTGGAAGACCGTCAATTCTGCTCGAGGGCCAAAGATTCAAGGCGGGCGACGAATCTCGAATCCCCATCGATCGGATTCAAGCATTCAAGCTATCCATGCCTCCTCGTCTCTCCTTGCAAGCGTTGCTGCCTCCCGTTCGCGTACACACATCACCCAACTGCCTTCCGTCCTCTCTTCCCAACTATCTCGTTCTCAGAATCGTGCCCAACAGACTTCCTCGAACACGAGCTATTTGACTATCCATTCCCTGCGCTCAACTGCCGCCAAAGCCCCTCCAGAAACCCTCCCCTTAGCTTCCAAACCATGGGCTGTCTACTTATCACCCGAGCAGGCCATGTTTTTGTTGGCGCCACGAAGCGCACCGGTCTCCTAGCGCATCCCATTCTCCCCTTCCGGCCTAGGACGGGTTGACGAAACGAGGTTTCTGAGTGCACCCGCTCAATCCGCCTGCTATTCCATCACCGCTCCATCTGCACGGACGCATTCGACTCTCAACCCTTCATCGACTATCGTAACGGGTTGGTACGACGGCCACGTCCGATTATACGACTTGCGTTCTGGGAAGGCTCCTGTGCTCTCGCTTCACGACCGGTGGAATGATAGTGCTTGGTATTGCGTCTCCACTTGGGGGACAACTGTTGTCGCTGGCGGCATGAGGAATGGTCTCGTCGGTTTATGGGACGTACGTGCGACATCCGGAGGCATCAGCGCTTTTATGGTGGAAGAAAGCGATAAGTGGGACAGAGGGAAGGAGGACAGCCCGATTTACGGGATTGAGATTAGGGGAAACACGATAATGGGAAGCACCGACCGGAGAGTCTGGACTGTTGACGTTGGGGTGGATAAAGGAGTGATAAAGTGGTATAAACATAAAGAGAAAAAGGTGCGATTACACTTGTAGAAGTATGGTAACGGCCGTAGATTGATTGTACATTTCAATGCATCGTCTTTAATGCTCTGTTCATTTCCTCTGTTGTGTCGCATGCATCCACCATCCAGGTTCCATACTGTGTTTTGAGCCATTCATCCCAAATGCAATCCGCACTCATCCCACTCCTCGTCGTCTTAACATCCCTTCTACCTCCCACCGGTCTTCCTTTCAACAATCCCTTCTGTTCCCATGCTGCTTCGACCATGCTTTCCGGGTCGTTCATGTAGGCGTATTCGATGTCGAGATATCCGAAATGCACTCTCCTCAGGCTTGGCATTTGCCAGATGTCCATTTCTTCAGGTCGCCTGATATCAAGCATGTCTCCATCATCTACACCACCGTCGATCAACCGTAAGTGGAGCTTCTCGAGCTTCGGGAGCCTCAACAGCGTCAGGATTTCCTCATGTCTCCTTCCTATGAGGCCGACTCTCAATATTCTCAGCCCGACGCAACGATTCAAGTACTTGACAAGCTTAGTCAGTCTCATGTCCTTAACATGCAGATGGAGAGATCTGAGTCTCGAGGTGAGAAGGTTCGAGAGGCCCTGAAGTTCGTCCTCGCGGCCAGCGCGCTGCCGGGCTTCTCCTAAATGGAGATCTTCTACGGTCCCTCCTGAGCCAGCTCCAAGAGAAAATGAACCATCTCTTGATGTGAGTGTCGGACCACTTGACTGGGGACTGCACAATCGCGAGAGACTTGAGACCAATCGGGGGAGGAGGGAGGGGCTCGGCTTCTGTTATGACAGTTGATGGATGGGGAATGGGACAGTACCATAGTCCCAGATGCTTCAGGTTCTTCGATTCCTTCAGCTCGGGGAAACAAACGAAGAAATCCGCCTCTCGGAAGGTCGCTCGCCGGGGCATCCACCGAGGTCTAGCTCCGTAGAACGACAACACTTCCAGGGAGGGCATGGCAGGAAATGTGAATGGTGCGATTACATCCGTGATAGTGAGAACACGTAGGGTGTTCCACGGCGGGTTGATGAGCCTGAACCGATAGGTAGGGAAAGAGAGGACTTCGAGATAGGAGGAAAGTTCGAATCCTTCCTGTGGGATAGTTACATTGCGATCTAGGGGAGGTGATGGGGAGCGTCGCGGTGGCGGTCCTACCGTTGGAGGGTCTGGGTTCACTGGAGGCGGGATCAATGTGAGACCCTTGAGATGTGGGAGATGGGAAGAGCTGAAAAGCCTGAAATCGGTGGGGGAAATGTTGTCCTTCCTAATGCACAGATACTGGAGCGATCTCGGTGGGATTCCGTATGAGAAGAGTGAGGAAAGCTTGCGATACTGTGACGGAGAATTAAGCGGTTCGTCGAGGGGATGTCCTTGAAAGTTATTGAGAGCCAATCTCTTAAGTCTGGCTTTCCCTTCCTTAAAAGCATCCGAAGGTAACACAAACGCAGTATTCTCTGTAAAATCGATCGAGAGTTCCTCCAGTCCACTTCCAACAGAAAGAATAAGTTTCCTCACCACGGAACCGGCATTTTGATCTAGGCACCAATTAATGTCGAGCCTCCTAATCCACTTCTTCCACTCCGGAAAAATATCGACCCTCCGGGCGATCCACTCGACTGTAGCGTTCATAGGACGATGATCTCTCCTATCGAGCAGTCTGGGTCGTCCCCAGAGGCAGCGCCACATCTGACTCCTGACAATGGCCACCCAACGTTTGCGGACCAGGCAGAGGGGAGCCATCTGAGAAAAGGTGCGATGAAACATGTCCACATCGAGGGAAGATAGCTTGATGTCTATGACGTGCAGATAATGTACCTCCTCGATGATCTGTATGAGAAGCTCGTTGGGTATTGGGAGGTCGTCCGATCGCGAAGGGGTAGGAAATCGAGAGGGACGAGAAGAGGGATAGGTGGCACCGCTCCTTGTAGAGTTTGGATCACGAGAGTCGGTCGCATACCCTCGAGGAGGTGAGGAACTTCTTGGATATGCAAAATGTGTCGGATGCGGGTATGCGCCAGATCGATAGCGGTCGTGCCCGTTGGGTCCACCATCATATTGCGCGCTGGGATAATGAGGCGGATGAGGATAGGAGGGAGAAAGAGGAAAAGAACGGACTCTCCCGTTCAGAGGAACAGGATAGACACGGCCAGGGCGGGGATCGAGTCCGCTTCGAGGTACAGGATAGACCCTACCCTGGGCAGGAAGCCGCTGCGGTCCATATGATGTTTGAAAAGGCGGACCAGAGCTATTGCCGTATGGATGTGTAGGACGGGGAGGTGGCGGAGGCGGGTGGTACTGGTTCCCAGGGGGCGGCGGATGGGATCTTGTCCCAGTGCTGGCGGAGCGGTTAACGGGAGGAGGAGGAGCGGTACCCCCAGGCGTGGTCCCTGGCTGAAAAGGTCGACCCGGGGTGTTGTTGGGACGAGTCGTGCTCCCGTTTGAACTTCCAGCGTTAGCAGCATTAGAGCGTGATGCACTTGCGTTCGGGTTAGGATTGCTACTGGTGCTCGCAGAAGAGGCTGGAGGAGGTCGTCCGCGAGCCAGATATGCATCGGTAAATGCCTGCCTGTTATCCCACAATCCCAATCAGTTCGCGAACTGATAAGTAGATGCAATGAATGAGAAAAGGTGACGCACGCTTTCGCTCGTTTCCGTTCTGCAATAGCTGCTCTTTCAGCTGCTGTTGACATCTCGCTGGCTGATCTGAGTGCTAAAGGAAGTTCAAAGGTGGAATTGGTGGATATGGGATGTGGGCATTGCAATAAGGTAATTTATGAGTTTGACGACGGTAAACTGAGACGTTATATGATCACTTCATCCACAAAGGCTGCCATAAGGCAACATAAGGACAAGGAGACAACATTAACGCGTTCCAACAATGGACAAAGAAAATGTCATTCAGTCGCATCTGTTTCGACGTTCGAGAGCCACAATCCATTACTATCTCATAATTATGGCACTTGATAAATTCACGCAAACGCTGGGCAAATTGATAATTTGCTGAGTAGACGCATAGTAGTAATAAAGATAATGAAATAATGAAGCTGAGAACAATGAGGTACTAATAAATGGCAAGGAGACCTAGCTAGACCAACCCCTTTTTTCAGCATCATCCTGCAATCATAGCCATCCCTCACACAATGATTGTCTCCAAGGCCAACCTTGAGAATGGTCCTGCAACCTTGAAAAATCCCGACCTGATTGCTGGTGGTTGGGAAGCAATTGGCATCGCATTTTGAAACCGTAGGTGACGCATTGCACAATCGTTGCGAATGCCCCCGCATTTTGAGGCGTTGCCAATGGTTTTGACAGCATTGGGACTGCATTTCTCAACCGTCGCTGGATCATTGGGAAATGCGGAAGCATTTCAATAATGGACAATTGTCTGTCAACATTGCTGCAACGGTTGAATGGTGGTTGGAAGGCCAAGCTTGAGGCGTATTTGGGTCTGGGACAGCATGAAGCAACATGGTTCATCAATTTTTTATTATTAAGACCCATTTTGTGTGCGTTCCCTTCACGTTCCTTTCATTTATTGCAGTTTGCTAATTCTTTGGCAGCCCAGGGCGGAACTGCACTGTTCCTCCTCCCTCTCCACGGTTGCCTGGTCGGCCAGACCCAGACCCTCCATCCTCCTGTCGCCTCATTGAAAACGCTGAATTTGGTGTCAAAGTTTTAATTCTAATCGAAATTACTTGAAACGGCGACGATGGACTTTCGCGGCCAAATGAGCGCCCCTCGGATGAAGCAGAATAGCACCATGTGTAGCTGTAAGCCCTTTTCTGTTCCTAGCAGTTTGTTCTTTATTAAATCTGCATTGGGCACAGCATAACTTAGCTTCGTGGCGCTTTCCGACCTCCACCTCGAATCCGCGATGACACCGACCCTTCACTCCCTCTTTCGCTCAACTGTCACCCTACCGATGTAGTACCCAGCGCCTTCTCTCTTACCCGTCACCAACCTCTCGCTTTCTCCTTCACTTCCTTCAACCGCACCTACGCCATTGCTCCCGAAGCCGAGTCGGAAGCACAAGAGTCTTCTGCTCCAGAGACTGAGGCCGCACCACAGGGTCGAAAATGGTCGACAGTCGAGTCTGCCATCCATCCCGGGTTGTACAAAGCTCTCACCACCGCTCTTTTCTCCTTCAAGCATATGTCTCCCGTTCAGGAGGCCGTCATTTCTCTCCTCGAGCGCGGAAGTGCAAATCCTTCCGTGGGCGGCCCTGTCGACTCAGCACCTTCCACGTCGACGTCGAGCCTCGATCTATATGCCGACGAACCCTAAGTTAAAGCTACTGGAGGATTGGTCAAGCCTCCCACTCCAGATCTCCTGGTGAAGACCAAGACTGGGACTGGCAAGACGGTCTCTTTTCTCATCCCTGCCATAGAATCGAGGATCAAGAGTCTCAGTCTTCAGGCTGAAGCTTATCGTGCTGCCCATCCCGGCGCAAACCAAAAGGAGGTGGATGCCCACGTCCGAAAATTTGCCCCAGAGTCCACTGGCACTCTCAATTTGTCACCCACGACGGAATTGGCGACTCAAATTGCGAACGAGGCTATCAAGTTTGTGCTCTCATCTTCCTGGATTCCTGGTACAGCTTTTGGTCGGAGGTACAAACAAAAGACTTCAGGAAGGAGGGATATCGTCGTTGCTACTCCTGGGCGAATGAACGATCTCCTCATTACCGAGCCCATGGTGGAATCGTCGGTTGCGGTCTCTGAGCGATTGATTCTCGATGAGGCGGATACGTTGTTGCGTATGGGTTTCAAGGACGAGATCAAGCGAATCATGCTCAAGATGCCGCCGAAACAGAAAAGACAGACTTTCATGTTCTCCGCCACCCTTGAGAACGAGGTCAAGGAGGTCGCATGCGCCGCTCTCAACCCGAAACCCCTCTTCATCAATACTGTTATGTCAAACGAGAACAAAACCCACACTCATGTTCCTCAATACGCCACCGTCGTAGACTCTCCCACCGATGTCTTCCCCCACATCATGAGGCTCATTGCGCAGGATCAACTCGAGAACCCAAAAGGCAGAAAAGCAATCATCTTCTTGCCCACCACCAAGTATACAGAGACATTTGCTCAGGTCGCAGCAGCTCTGCGAAGAGATCTTCCGTTTTTCCAGGTCAACTCACGTCTACGAGGAAGAGTCAGAGAATCGAATTCGCGTCGCGAGAATGTTTAAAGAGAGCGCGGAGGGAATGTACAAGGTCTTCGTCACTTCAGATGTTTCAGCTAGAGGAGTGGATTACCTGCGCAAGCACCTGAGCTATCTCACACATTCTTGCAGAAGCTTGGCATGAGTGGTTCTGGTGGTGGAAGATCGTCGAATGGATGCTCGTCTCGATCTAATAGTGGATTTGGACGTGGAGGACAGCGCAGTGGATACGGTAGCAGGGACGGGCAGCAGCGCGGGGGGTTACAGAAATTGAGCGAAAAGAGGATACGCACAGGGTGGATTCGGTGGTAGAGCAGGGTTTGGGCAGCAGGGTGGATATGGGAGACGAGAGGGCATGGTCAGTCTCTGTTCGAGTAAACAAAATGGGTCAGATGTAAGTCACGACTATCTCTCAGCGTACGTTGAATTGACTTTGACGGTATAGATTAAACCCCACTCTCACGCACGTTTCATAGATGTCTTTAATGCAGCATGCTCTTCGTCGTTCGATGGATATTTATTCGTTAATAGTTCGCCCATCTTCCGGGAGCTGTATCATACACCTTACTCATGCTGCAAATGGTTGCAGACATAATAATCAATCCTCTCCCTTCAACGAAACTTCTGCTCACGAATGTCGCACAGTAAATAAATAGGCAAGAACACAAATGCCATTTTTTTGCAGAACGTTGAAGTTCTTACTATACAAACAGGTGACATTTCATTGTTCATCCAACTCCTACAACGACTGAAACCCTTGCAACCACAATTTCTACATTTGAACGAAATCCACGGTGACATCTACTACTTCTACTCATGTCTGGTGAAAGTGGACGAATCCTATTCTTATGTTCAACAATAGTCCCTCGAGGAAGCCAGACCATACTGACAGGAATTCCAGGAAGTGGGAAAGAGGTTGCGAAAGCCTCGACTTCCTCCTTCAATTCCCTAATCACCCTTGCGCCATCTCCGTTCCCTTCAGCGGTCTTCAAGAAGTCCTTTAACAACTTGCTCTTTCCCGTTTCCTTCTGTACAGTTTCCGCAATCGTGACCACCCAGATCCAGAACTCAGCAACATGCGATTTGGTTGCGAGGATGGAGGTGATTACAGGTGTTACCGTGGCTGGCTTTCGATGGCAACGGTAGGCGGCAAAGGCAGAAGACATGGACAAGGACATGGCAGCTGCCACTATGTAATGATGTGTGAGAATAAGCAGCAAGGCAAGGGAGGGAGTACGCAGACCGATAGGAAGAGGAATGGTGTTGAACGTAACAAGCCGAGAAGAGAGCGATGTGAAGAAAGAGGCGGAGGCTGTTTCAAAGTAAACATAAAAATTAGTCAAGGTTCCAATAAAAGGATACAGAGAAATTGAGAGCAGTATTCCACCCAGTGCAGTGCCGCTGCTCCTAGGATTGCACTTGAGCTAGCACCAGAGGAGTTGGCCGTGGATCACCGGTCCATTGCAAACCATTGGCCCATAAGAACGCTGCAATGGCAACGACCCATTGACGTGCAACTAATATTGCCCATTATCCCTCAATCAAGATGGCATACATACCTTGAACTACAAAGTATACTGCACCTTCGTAAACCTCTCCAAGGTATTCAAGCCGTTTGAAATTCCGAAGTTGTGGTCGAAGCCGTCGCAAAAAGAGCTGGAGAAGTGCAGCACCGAAGCGTGTACCGTTCCAGCAAGCTTATAACTCCAAATGGAGAGTGTCGGTGTAGCGAGGACCATTGAGCTTTCTGTGTCGGTGTAAGCATAGCACGAACGCTTCTGCCATCAATCTAGGAAGTACATCTCAACAAAAACTAAGGACAAGCTTGCATGAACGAAGTGAAATCCAGAGAGTCCCTTCATACTTATGAACGACTGCCACCATACAGATCCAAGTCCACAGTAAGTTTAGGACTCTCCTTCAACCATGCAAGCAGATAGCAAAAACTTACCTGATGCCTGCATTCCCTCGTCGACTCCCTCGCTAGTTGCCAAACCTGCGAAAGGTGGCGGTCGGAGATATGATGTCACATTCAAACGACGACGAACCGAACAAGGCGGAAACGACAAACTCAACAATTCCTCAGCTATCGCCTTTCCTACGCGTGTCAAACTTCTTCTGTTGCTTGAGGGATATGGTGAGTAGGTTTACGGACGATTTTTTTCACTTTGAACGCGCTTTTCACTCCGGGTCACTAAATTTTCACTTTTGAGCCCCTGATTTTTCGACGCGTTTTTTCCGACAATTTTGAGTCTTTCGACTCCGGTCCGACTTCTATGGGGAGAGGGATAATCCTTATGTTATGTGGGAATGTTTTATTTTGGTTATTGGAGGTGGAATTGGGCAAAAAAAGTGCGTTTTTCGGTCCTAAATTGGCGTGGCGTGCAGACTTCGACGGAGCATTGATTTGTGTCTAAGTGTCGCGTCAATT
>MU271486.1:2373-53927 GCA_021432655.1 Atractiella rhizophila
GAGAGACCGAAGGGAAGAAGGTAGACTCAAAGGTAAACCGAAGGTGAGGGATGAACGGAGGTTTTTGAATGTTGTGGGGGAGAGCGAGGTGAGGATTACGAGAGGAAGAAATCTCACGGATGTCGACGCTGATGGAAGGATTTGGGGGTCAGAAAGGACTTCAGGTTGAGGAAGAAGTAGAGGAAGCATGGCAGCAAGGGCCAAGCTCGCTCTCCCAGTTACATGCTGAGGCGCGTTCTTCCTTCCTCTCCGAGGCGGACGCCGAAGAGAAGGAGATTGAGATCAGAATACGGTTGCTGCAAAAGAAACATGAGTTGTTGGGGAGGCTGAAATCACTGACTTGAGGTGACAGGAGGAGGAGTCTTTATTCTGAGGATGACTGGTCGTTGCATTTCGTGATTCCATTGTGCAATATCTGTATTCATACGCCGTTTGTTAATGTGCCTTCCGTCTATGATATATCCTATCTTGGCTTTCTATTACATGATGGCTCCAAGCCAAACCAATGAGCGTGTCCAAGAAATACCATCAGCAACTGAGCAAAACCAACGTGTTTGCCAGTGGAACAAGTTTGTGAGGCACCGAAGGCACTGGTACTGGAAGAGAATAGTTGTTGCGATTTCAAGTCGAGAACTTCCATAGGAAGTTCAACGACGGCAGCAACCATCAACGTTACGTTTATTTCTTTCCCTTGAAACGATCGGAGGACGCGTTGAACAACAACCACCAAACAATTTGCTACCCGATGTCCAAGAGTTTAACCAGCAACCATGTTAAGCAGCCGAGCACGCAAAGTTGCATTTGGAGCAACTGTTTCTCACACTTCTGAGTTTTTGAAGCCTGCTACGGAAAGCTTCATTGAAGAAACTCTAAATCATTACTACTCTGCAAGCATCGTCGCTTTCCTCGAGGAATTCTTTCCTACTCCAGGAATCAGCAATCGAAGCTCAAAAGAGGAAGAGGAGTGGGAATCCAAGAATGCTAACAAATTGAAATCCTGGCGGAAAGTGATGGGAGTGAAGGACAGGCAGAAAAGTGAGATGTATCCTGTGATTGTGAGTGAGTATTGTTTCAAACAAGCAACTGGATTTTTATGGCTGTTATTGTTTAGACGAGGTTAATGAACTTTCTGTGGGGAAGATAAAGAGTTGGAGTTCCGCGATGTGCATGTGCATCCACCAGCCGACGATGAAGAGAACGATGGAGGCAAGTTTGCTCACAAATCAGGCTTTATGGGCGTGGAGAAAGACGAGTGTTTTGTGGAACCAAGAACCGGATCTGTTGGACTCATTGCCAATTGGTAGCGGACGCGACAACGCAGCAGTACGATCCTTTCGACGAGTCAAACTGGAATCAAGATACCGAACAAGTACTCGAACAGGTTCTCTACTCTTTCATGAATCTCACATATTATCAGCATCGAACAGCATCCTATTACATCCTCTTCTTCTTCCCTGGCGCAGCAAGAATCGTTCGTTGGACTCCGAGGCACATTGTTTACACCGAACTATTCGATTTCACAAGCGAAGACGAGTTTGACGATTTCTGTCATTTTCGTTCGCTCGTATGGTTCAGCTGGAGCGAATCGCGGCCTCGATTGTCACTTTATCAGAGCCACCGCATTCGTCGCGGAGGCGGCTCATCAAATCTTTGGAGCGAGGAAAGAGGAGCTCGAGCAGGCTGGATTCAGTGTTCCCAGGGCTCCTGACATTTGGGTGCTAAATCTTCCAGCATTGTCACCTCCGAACGCTCCGTGTTCGCAGCCGTCGATGCAGTTGATCGTAGGCAGAATCAGTGACTGCTGTCGTCCGTCGCTCTGTGGCAGGAATGGAAAGTACTTCATAGGGTACGAAAAGGAGAAGGAGGAATCGATTTATTTTGTGAAAGCCAACTGGACATATATTGGTGAGGGTCGCGCATCGGAATCGGAAGTGTATGGCAAGCTCAAGAAATCACACTATGTTCAAGAAATGATCTACGGTGGCCACCCCAAAGACGTAGAAGATCATGACTACACGCTCAAAAATTCATCACGCATCACGGCATCTGTGCTTGAACTGTTACAGACGGAGGAAGAATCGGTTACGTCGAAGAAGAAGGGAGAACCATCAGATGCAGCTCAGAGGTTGCACTTCCTTGTCCTCCCGTTTGTTCGCCCATTCTATACGTTTCGGAACGCGTACGAACTCGTAGAAGGAATTCGTGGAGGACTTCAAGGTTCGTTTATTTGTCGGACGAAGGACCATCTCCCTGATGTTTGTGTCTAGGCCTTTTGGATCTGTACCGTGCGGGTTACCTTCATCGCGATGTCAGCCACTCCAACATTGCTCTGGCACGGTCTGGAGATGATGTGAAAGGTGTCCTCCAAGATTTCGATTTTGCTGTCGACTTGGCCGCGACGAGAACAATCAGTCACAGCAAGACGGTGTGTCCTTCCTCCTTGTCCTCAGTCATCAACATGACTGATAACCTTGACTAGGGAACATACCTTTTTCTGTCTGCTGCCCTCCTTGGCACCGACAGGCACGCGCACCAGCTGATAGATGACATCGAATCTTCCTACCACATTCTAACGACACATACGTACCCACATTGGCACCCTAATCGTCGTGCGAAAGCAGAAGAGCTCATCAAATCGTACAATCGCAAGGACGCAGTCGGTATGAAGAAGGATGAGTTAAAAGGAGACTACGCAGGGTTCGGCGAGGACGAGATTCGAGCCAATATCCATATTCTTGGTCCCATCATTTCCCTCTTTCGCCAATTTCTCGCAGCTCCTTATCACACACAAA
Source organism: Atractiella rhizophila (assembly GCA_021432655.1). Classification (NCBI taxonomy): domain Eukaryota; kingdom Fungi; phylum Basidiomycota; class Atractiellomycetes; order Atractiellales; family Hoehnelomycetaceae; genus Atractiella; species Atractiella rhizophila. Next base: position 5,166 of record MU271486.1, read on the forward strand.
TGCGCTTTCAGCGAACCCTCGCGATCGATCGCAAGAGTGAAGTAATCCAGCTCTGTTCAACGCTTGAAATCTCACACGACAAACTGGAAGAGTTCCTCCAACCAGGTTTTATTGATGCGCTTGCTTTCGAGACGAATGATAAACAAGAGAAGCTGCTGAGATTTCTTATTCAGTTTTTACAAATCGTGATCAAACAGCACAAGGAACAGTTGGAAGGGATGACGCACAACGAACCGAATGTTGTTGATGCTATTTTGAGGAACAATAATGAGAAGAGAAAGGGGGAAGGATTAGAGCAGCACATCCAAGAGACTTCAATCAATGACTAGCCTTCAAAAGTAGGTCTTTCCGTCTTCGTGATTTGTTAATACCAAGTCTTTCTCATGTCAATCCTGTTGGAATGTAAATATTTTGTTTTCTTTTTGGAATGTAAATAGTTACTCAAGTTGGTACACTTTGTGACGGCGCGGATTGGGAATGCTTGATTAATATTTCTGAAAATGAATCAGTCAGCTGAGAACTAAACACTCGCACCGCGATTAAGGCTCATCGTCACCTCTCAGTGGCTGTCCTTCACTCCAGCACCCGAATGTCTAATACCATTCTCCGTGACCAGCCCACGGATCATCGTTTCCTTCTTCTTTCCCACCCATCATTTCCCTGTTTCGCCAATTTCTAGCTCCGCGCTTCTACCCGAAAACTTTCGACGAGAAGCCCTTGCGAGTTGTTCCTAAGAATCAAGTAATCCAGCTCTGCCCAGAAGTCAGCATTCCACTGGACGAATTGGAAGAGTTCCCGCAACCAGATTTTCTGGATGCGCTTTCTTGCGACATGAAGGAGAAACAAGAGAAGGTGTTGCAATTTTTGATTCAGTTCTTACAGGTCGTTATCAATCATCACAGAAAACGGTTCGAGGGGATGGTGACCAACGAAATAAATATTGTAGACTCGACAATGTTCTGATGGGGACTGTTAAGAAGAGAAAGAGGGATGGATTACTAGTAGACAGCTGCGCCACGGAAGCGATGAAGGTCTAGCCATAGACGAGGGCTCTTTCCGCCTTTCAATGCCATTCTACTTTTAAACCTGAATCTTTCCTGGTAGGAACGGTGAAGAGCAGCCAAAACAAAGTCATTTAATCCATTCTTGTTCTTACGAAGCTTGCCAGTGAATGAAATGAACATTGAGGTTGAGGTTGGTCACGTGTTTCAGGCTTGTTGTTCCTCACCCTTTGTTCCTCGTCTCTTGTTCTTCGTCCTTTGTTCCTTTTGCCATAAAAACACGACTAATATCAACCACTTTCTCAACATCAGACTGACCACCACGAGCCGTCGCCATTATTTGTGACACGATGTCCACTCGTACCAGTACGCCAACCAGCCCCCCGAAACGGCTTCAAACCCAAAGTCGCAATGCGAGCAACCCTTCTCAGAGTACCGAACTTCCCGCTACGGAGAGGCAAAGGATTCGTGAAGAGACACAAAATCATTACTACTCTATCAGCATAGACGATTTCCTCAACGAATTCTTCCCTGGGCCTGACCAAGGCAATCAATCTGATGACAGTGAGGAATCTGAGGCGCAGACGGTCTATTCTGATTCTCAGGGCAATCAACGTGAGGAGAGTGTGGAATCCACGGAGCAGGCGGAGTTGGACTCATGGCAGGAAAAGATGGGAGTGAAAGGGGCGAAGGAACTCAAAGGGACTGAGGTCTATTCGACTATTGTGAGCTTTGTTTTAGACAAATCGCTGGATCTTTATGGGTATGGGGCTCTAGACAGGCTTCATGAACTTTTTGTTGCATGATACAGAATTGAAATTCTGTGACGTGCATCTAAATGCCGACCCGAAAATGTATGACGGACGCCCGTCTTGGAATAAACCTGATTTCACAGCTGTGAAGAAAGACGAGGTCGAGGGGTGCTGTGGAACCGATAACCACATGTGCTGGCGGCATTGCCAACTGATAGCAGACGCGAAATTCCAGAACGAGGATCCTTTCCAAGGGTCGATTTGGCGTCAAGAAATTGTTGGCACACTGAAGCAAATTCTCCACTACTTGCTGGACCTAGCATATTTCCAGCACCGCACGGCATCCTATCTCATCCTCTTCTTCCCTGGCGCAGCAAGAATCGTTCGTTGGACTCCCAGACAGATCGTTTACACCGAGCGATTCATTTTCACAGTCGACGACCATTTCAACAAATTTCGTCGCTTCGTTCGCTCATACGGTTCACCAAGAGCGAACCGTGGTCTGGATTGCCACTTTACTAGAGCTGACAAAGCGGTTGCGAAGCAAGCCGTCGCCGTCTTCCTTGCGAACGAAAAGGACATCAAGCAGGCTCAATTCAGTGTCCCCCAGGAATCCGATATATGGGAGCTGCACCTTCCAGAGTTGACACGTCCCAACCCTTCTCGTACGCAACCCTCCATAGAATCAACTGAAGAAGCTTCTGTACAGTCAAAGGAGCCAACCGGAACATCCTCTGCAGCCTCAACGGAACCAACGGTACAACCTTCTGCACCTTCAAGGGAACCAACAGATCAATCCTCCGCATCCACGGTGGAACCAATTGTTCAACGCTCAATGGAACTAATCATCGGACGAATGGGACGATATCGCCCGTCGCTTTGTGGAAGGAATGGAAAGTACTTCGTAGGGTACGAAAAGGGGAAACCTGAATCGATTTGGTTCGTAAAAGCCAACTGGGCGTATATTGGTGAAGGTCGCGTATCGGAGTCGGAAGTTTACGATAAACTGAAAGGTACACGAAGTGTTCAAGACATGATCTACGGTGGCTACCCTAAAGACATCGAAGATCGTAACTATACCCTCAAGGACTCAGACTGCGTGAAACCTTCCCCGAAGGAACAGTTACGAAACGATGGAATGGGGACAGGGGGAACGAGCTCAAACGTGGAGACTGAGGGAGATCGAAATTATCCTGAACAGCGATTGCACTTCCTTGTCCTCCCCTTTGTTCGCCCTCTTTCCACCTTTCGGAATGGATACGAACTCGTAGAAGGAATTCGTGGAGGACTTCAAGGTTCGTTTGTTTTGTTGCATGAGGGACCGTCTCCCCTGATCTTTGTGTCTAGGCCTTTTGGATCTGTACCGTGCGGGTTACCTTCATCGCGATGTCAGCCACTCTAACATTGCTCTGGTACGGTCTGGAGCTGATGTGAAAGGTGTCCTCCAAGATTTCGATTTTGCTGTCGACTTGGCTGCGACGAGAACAATCAGTCACAGCAAGACGGTGCGTCCTTCCCTGCTTCTTATCCTCAATAATCAACATGACTGATAACCTTGACAAGGGAACATACCTTTTTCTGTCTGCTGCCCTCCTTGGCACCGACAGGCACGCGCACCAGCTGATAGATGACATCGAATCTTCCTACCACATTCTAACAACCCATACATACCCGCATTGGTACTCTAATTGTCGTGCAGAAGCAGAACACCTCATTAAGTCGTACAATCGCACGGACGCAGCTAGTACGAAGAGAGAGGAGCTAAAGGGAGAGGGCGATTCATTCGGTAACGTTGACATTCGAGCGGACATCTATATTCTCGGCCCTCTCATTTCCCTGTTTCGCCAATTTCTCGCAGCTCGTTACTTCAAAGAAGGACGTTTCCGACAACTCCTCGCAACAGACCGTGAGGAACTAGTGATCGAGCTCTGTTCTGAGATTGGCATTCCATCGGACGGTTTCAGCGAGTTCTTTCAACCAGGTTTTATTGATGCGCTTGCTTTCGACACGAATGATAAACAAGAGAAGCTGCTGAGATTTCTCATTCAGGTTTTACAAATCGTAATCAAGCAGCACAAGGAACGGTTGGAAGGGATGACGCACAACGAACCGAATGTTGTTGATGATATTTTGGGGAACAATAATAAGAAGAGAAAGGGGGAAGGATTAGAGAGCAGCACATCCAAGAGACTACAATCAAAGACTAGCCGTCAAAAGAAGGTCTTCCCGCCTTCGTGATTTGTCAATACCAAGTCTTTCTCATGTCAATCCTGTTTGGAATGTAAGTAGTTTTTTATTTTGGAATGTCAATAGTTACTTAGAGCTGGTACACTTTGTGAAGGGGCAGATTGGGAATGCTTGAATAGTATGTCTGAAAATGAATCAGACATCTGCATCCGAGAACTAAATACTTCCACCTCCGATAAGGCTCATGGTCACCTCTCTATGGCCGTCCTTCACTCCAGCATCTGGATGTCCAATACCATTTTCCATGACCAGCCCAGGCATCGTCGTCTCCTTCTTCTTTCCCACCCCATCACCCTTACCCTTCTTCAGCCTCGCCCCCCTCCTTCTCCTTCTCCTTCTCTTTTCCTTTAACCAATGCGGGCACCTCGAGCCTAACCCTCTTCCCCTCCCCCCCCTCTATCCCCCGAACTCCTCCACCTCTCCTCTTCCCATCCACTCCCCGGCTCTCTAGGCTGCCAATCGAAGCCCCATCTCAAATACCTACTTCCACCCGGATTCGGGTCCCTCTCAAGCGGCATTCTCGTCACCACCACATCCAACGGCGGTTCCTTCTCCGCAACGTCTTTCCCTCCCATTCCTCCCGTTGCTGCTGCGGCAGAGGACGAGGAGGTGGGGATGGGTGGTGGTGGTTCGAGCGCGTATTCTCTGGAACCACCTCGAGGATCGAGTGCGGCGGGGGGACCGGTGCGGATGGAGACGGGAGATGAAGGATGAGTCGTGCGACCATTCGTTTGGAGTTTCCATCTTCGCACGGAGGGATGGGAGTGTGAGGGAGGATTTTGTGCGCGATGCCGTGAGCGGGAGCGAGTTGGGGGGTATGGGTATCGAGACTGTTGCAGGGAGAGCGGTGGAGAAAGGGTGCATGGGTGGGAACGGTTCTGTGTTTGTAAGAGTGGTAGTGACGTATCCAGACGGGATCTGATTCTGAAGATTCCTTCCCCTCCCAACATCATCTCTCTCTCCCTCTCTTTCTTCTTCCCCTTCTTCTCCCCTGCCCCTTTCTCCTCCGTCCCCTTCTTCACCAACACCTCCTTCTGCCCACAGGAGGGAAAGGCAGCCAACCGCCGCCTAATCGACCGTGTCGCGGACATAAAGGAGGGATGGAGGTCACGAGCGAGTCTTCTGCGGTGTCAGCAGCGGAGGTGGCGAAGGCGGTCCATTGTCGTCTCTTGGTGTTATGGCGGGTGTAGGATGGCGGGTGGCGGAGGAGGGAGGAGTCGGCGCTGGAGAGGAAGGCTGAGGTCTCGGCAAAGTATTTCAAGGATGAGGGTGGAAGAGGACGCCGGCCAGCTTTGGAAGTGGACGGAGATGGAGGTGTGGAGGAATGGAGGGGTGGAGACGGAGTAGAGGGAGAGAAGAGATGAGATCTTCTTTGTCCGTCGGTTTAACACCTTCTGTGGAAAATAATCAACATCAAACGCGAACTGAGAGTAAAACTAACCATTAGCCAAAGGCGTGACCTCCCTAAATATTTGGCATTCCCTCCCTCCCATGCCACTCCTTCAAAGTACCGTCACCTCTCTCCGCGACAAACTTCTGCTCTCTCTTCCTCTGACCCCCAAGGAGAGGTCGTTCGACGTTGGAACGAATGCGTACGCGGGATGCACCTGATGCATCCGAAGTTGCAATATTGAAGGGGGAACGAATGGGACAGAAGATGAGGACAGGAACCCCCACTACGACGCACAAAAGTTTCAAAGAAGACAGCGTAGCAGCAACCATGGGGTATGGGGATAAGGATAGGGCTGGAGAGTGATGTAGAGACTTGGTTAGAAGGAACAAGGAGATGGGAAAGTGGTGGATCGCAACTTGAGAAGATTGAGGAGGGCACAGCGAGGGATAGGAAGGACATGCAACATGATAAGAAAGGGAGAAGGGGAAGAGATGGGAAGAGATGAGCAAAATGGAACGACGAAGGTTACAGCCCCACGATCATCGAGGTGAAGGACCTCTACGAAAACGGCATCAGTCCCCAGAAGACGTTCTCCTCTCCTTATTCTGTTCGGAATCCTCAGCCATCACGAGGCGAAACTCCACCGTCTCCTCACCTCCCACCTTCCAGCCCTATCTTTCGCGCCTCCTCTCCCACATGCGTTTGTGTAGCCGACCAATGTGGTCATTGCGATCTTGAAGATACACTGAAGAGCAGCTATGTCACGGTGATTGCGCCGTTAGAGGCAGAGAGGTATGGGGTTGTGATTATAACGACGAGGAACACAAGACACCTCGAGCGAATCGCACAATGGAGAGCCTTCCGGGAGGACTTTCGCCTCTCGAGGCGGAGCAGGATCTCTCTCTGAAGCCTATCCTGTTGCGATTATCGGTAGAACCTGAATCCGACGATGAATGTGCGACGAGAGACCGAAGGGAAGAAGGTAGACTCAAAGGTAAACCGAAGGTGAGGGATGAACGGAGGTTTTTGAATGTTGTGGGGGAGAGCGAGGTTGAGGATTACGAGAGGAAGAAACTCTCACGGATGTCGACGCTGATGGAAGGATTTGGGGGTCAGAAAGGACTTCAGGTTGAGGAAGAAGTAGAGGAAGCATGGCAGCAAGGGCCAAGCTCGCTCTCCCAGTTACATGCTGACGCGCGTTCTTCCTTCCTGTCCGAGGCGGACGCCGAAGAGAAGGAGATTGAGATCAGAATACGGTTGCTGCAAGAGAAACATGAGTTGTTGGGGAGGCTAAAATCACTGACTTGAGGTGAGAGGAGGAGGAGTCTTTATTCTGAGGATGACTGGTCGTTGCATTTCGTGATTCCATTGTGCAATATCTGTAATCATACGCCGTTTGTTAATGTGCCTTCCGTCTATGATATATCCTATCTTGGCTTTCTATTACGTGATGGCTCCAAGCCAAACCAAGGAGCGTGTCCAAGAAATACCATCAGCAACTGAGCAAAACCAACGTGTTTGCCAGTGGAACAAGTTTGTGAGGCACCGAAGGCACTGGTACTGGAAGAGAATAGTTGTTGCGATTTCAAGTCGAGAACTTCCATAGGAAGTTCCAACGACGGCAGCAACCAACAACGTTAGCGTTTATTTCTTTCCCTTGAAACGATCGGAGGACGCGTTGAACAACAACCACCAAACAATTTGCTACCCGATGTCCAAGAGTTTAACCAGCAACCATGTTAAGCAGCCGAGCAAGCAAAGTTGCATTTGGAGCAACTGTTCTCACACTCACACTTCTGAGTTTTTGAATCATGCTACGGAAAGCTTCATTGAAGAAACTCTAAATCATTACTACTCTGCAAGCGTCGTCGCTTTCCTCGAAGAATTCTTTCCTACTCCCAGGAATCAGCAATCGAAGCTCAAGGAGGAAGAGGAATGGGAATCCAAGAATGCTAACAAATTGAAATCCTGGCGGAAAGTGATGGGAGTGAAGGACAGGCAGGAGAGTGAGATGTATCCCATGATTGTGAGTATTGTTTCAAACAAGCAACTGGATTTTTATGGCTGTTATTGTTTAGACGAGGTTAATGAACTTTCTGTGGGAAGATAAAGAGTTGGAGTTCCGCGATGTGCATGTGCATCCACCAGCCGACGATGAAGAGTACGATGGAGGCAAGTTTGGCGGCAAATCAGGCTTTATGGGCGTGGAGAAAGACGAGTGTTGTGGAATCAAGAACACGATCTGCTGGACTCATTGCCAACTGGTAGCGGACGCGACAATACAGCAGTACGATCCTTTCGACGAGTCAAACTGGAATCAAGATACCGAACAAGTACTCGAACAGGTTCTCTACTCTTTCATGAATCTCACATATTATCAGCATCGAACAGCATCCTATTACATCCTATTCTTCCCTGGCGCAGCAAGAATCGTTCGTTGGACTCCGAGGCACATTGTTTACACCGAACTATTCGATTTCACAAGCGAAGACGAGTTTGACGATTTCTGTCATTTCGTTCGCTCGTATGGTTCAGCTGGAGCGAATCGCGGCCTCGATCATCACTTTATCAGAGCCACCACATTCGTCGCGGAGGCGGCTCATCAGGTCTTTGGAGCGAGTAAAGAGCAGCTCAAGCAGGCTGGATTCAGTGTTCCCAGGGCTGCCGACATTTGGGTGCTAAATCTTCCAGCATTGTCACCTCCGAACGCTCCGTGTTCGCAGCCGTCGATGCAGTTGATCGTAGGAAGAATCAATGACTGCTGTCGTCCGTCGCTCTGTGGCAGGAATGGAAAGTACTTCATAGGGTACGAAAAGGAGAAGGAGGAATCGATTTATTTTGTGAAAGCCAACTGGACATATATTGGTGAGGGTCGCGCATCGGAATCGGAAGTGTATGACAAGCTCAAGAAATCACACTATGTTCAAGAAATGATCTACGGTGGCCACCCCAAAGACGTAGAAGATCATGACTACACGCTCAAAAATTCATCACGCATCACGGCATCTGTGCTTGAACTGTTACAGACGGAGGAAGAACCGGTTACGTCAAAGAAGAAGGGAGAACCATCTGATCCAGCTCAGAGGTTGCACTTCCTTGTCCTCCCGTTTGTTCGCCCATTCTATACGTTTCGGAACGCGTACGAACTCGTAGAAGGAATTCGTGGAGGACTTCAAGGTCCGTTTGTTTGTCGGACGAAGGACTATCTCCCTGATCTTTGTGTCTAGGCCTTCTGGATCTGTACCGTGCGGGTTACCTTCATCGCGACGTCAGCCACTCCAACATTGCTCTGGTACGGTCTGGAGCTGATGTGAAAGGTGTCCTCCAAGATTTCGATTTTGCTGTCGACTTGGCCGCGACAAGAACAATCATTCACAGCAAGACGGTGTGTCCATCTCTGCTTCTTATCCTTAATAATCAACATGACTGATAACCTTGATTAGGGGACATACCTTTTTCTGTCGGCTGCCCTCCTTGGCGAGGACTGGCATGCGCACGAACTGATGGATGACATCGAATCCACCTACCACATTCTAACAACACATACTTACCCGCATTGGCACTCCAGTCGGCGTGCGAAAGCAGAACACCTCATTAAATCGTACGATCGCAAGGACGCAGTCGGTATGAAGAAGGATGAGTTAAAAGGGACTTACGACCGATTTGGCGACGGCGACATTCGAGCGGACATCGCGATTCTGGGTCATGTCATTTCCCTTTTTCGCCAATTTCTGGCTTCTCGTTATCACCCACAAAAAGGAATCCTCCAAGAAGTCCTAGCAACAGCTCGTGCGAAGGAAGTAATCCAGCTCTGCTCAAACATTAGGATACCACAAGGAGAACTGAAAGAGTTCCTCCAACCAGGTTTTATTGATGCGCTTGCTTTCGACACGAATGATAAACAAGAGAAGTTGCTGCGATTTCTGATTCAGTTCTTACAAATCGTGATCAAGCAGCACAAGGAACAGTTGGAAGGGATGACGCACAACGAACCGAATGTTGTTGATACTATTTTGGGGAAAAATAATAAGAAGAGAAAAGGGGAAGGATTAGAGAGCAGCACGTCCAAGAGGCTACAAGTACTTCAACAGCAAGTCGTTCCTTCTTCGTGATTTGTCAATACCAAGTCTTTCTCATGTCAATCCTGTTTGGAATGTAAATAGTTTTTTTTTTGGAATGTAAATAGTTACTTAGGGCTAGTACACTTCGTGAGGCTGCGGATTGGGAATGCTTGAATAATATTCTGAAATGAATCAGACAGCTGAGGGCTAAACACTCCCACCCACATTAAGGCTCATGGTCTCTCTTTGGCCGTCCTTCACTCCAGCATCCGGATGTCCAATACCATTTTCCATGACCAGCCCAGGCATCGTCGTCTCCTTCTTCTTTCCCACCCCATCACCCTTACCCTTCTTCAACCTCGCCCCTTCCTTCTCCTTCTCCTTCTCTTTTCCCTTAACCAAAGCAGGCACCTCGAGTCTAACCCTCTTTCCCTCCCCCCCTCTATCCCCTGAACTCCTCCATCTCTCCTCTTCCCATCCACTCCCCGGCTCCCTAGGCTGCCAATCGAAGCCCCAACTCAAATACCTACTTCCACCCGGATTCGGGTCCCTCTCAACCGGCATTCTCGTCACCACATCCAACGGCGGTTCCTTCTCCACAATGTCTTTCCCTCCCATCCCCCCCGTTGCGGCTGCGGCAGAGGAGGATGAGGAGGTGGGGATGGGCGGTGGTGGTTCGAGCGCGTATTCTCTGGAACCACCTCGAGGATCGAGTGCGGCGGGCGGACCGGTGCGGAGGAGACGGGAGATGAAGGATGAGTCGTGTGACCATTCGTTTGGAGTTTCCATCTTCGCACGGAGGGATGGGAGTGTGAGGGAGGATTTTGTGCGCGATGCGGTGAGCGGGAGCGAGTTGGGGGGTATGGGTATCGAGACCGTTGCAGGGAGGGCGGTGGAGAAAGGATGCATGGGTGGGAACGGTTCTGTGTTTGTAAGAGTGGTAGTGACGTATCCAGACGGGATCTGATTCTGATGAAGTAATCCAGCTCTGTTCAACGCTTGAAATCTCACACGACAAACTGGAAGAGTTCCTCCAACCAGGTTTTATTGATGCGCTTGCTTTCGACACGAATGATAAACAAGAGAAGTTGCTGCGATTTCTGATTCAGTTCTTACAAATAGTGATCAAGCAGCACAAGGAACAGTTGGAAGGGATGACGCACAACGAACCGAATGTTGTTGATGCTATTTTGAGGAAAAATAATAAGAAAAGAAAGGGGGAAGGATTAGAGAGCAGCACGTCCAAGAGGCTACAAGTACTTCAACAGCAAGTCGTTCCTTCTTCGTGATTTGTCAATACCAAGTCTTTCTCATGTAAATCCTGTTTGGAATGTAAATAGTTTGCGTTTTGGAATGTAAACAGTTCTTTAGGGCTGGTAACTTCGTGAGGTGCGGATTGGGAATGCTTGAATAATATTTCTGAAATGAATCAGACAGCTGAGGGCTAAACACTCCCACCCACATTAAGGCTCATGGTCTCTCTGTGGCCGTCCTTCACTCCAGCATCCGGATGTCCAATACCATTTTCCATGACCAGCCCAGGCATCGTCGTCTCATTCTTCTTTCCCACCCCATCACCCTTACCCTTCTTCAACCTCGCCCCTTCCTTCTCCTTCTCCTTCTCTTTTCCCTTAACCAAAGCAGGCACCTCGAGTCTAACCCTCTTTCCCTCCCCCCCTCTATCCCCTGAACTCCTCCACCTCTCCTCTTCCCATCCACTCCCCGGCTCCCTAGGCTGCCAATCGAAGCCCCAGCTCAAATACCTACTTCCACCCGGATTCGGGTCCCTCTCAACCGGCATCCTCGTCACCACATCCAACGGCGGTTCCTTCTCCGCAACGTCTTTCCCTCCCATTCCTCCCGTTGCTGCTGTGGCAGAGGATGAGGAGGAGGTGGGGATGGGCGGTGGTGGTTCGAGCGCATATTCTCTGGAACCACCTCGAGGATCGAGTGCGGCGGGGGGACCGGTGCGGAGGAGACGGGAGATGAAGGATGAGTCGTGTGACCATTCGTTTGGAGTTTCCATCTTCGCACGGAGGGATGGGAGTGTGAGGGAGGATTTTGTGCGCGATGCGGTGAGCGGGAGCGAGTTGGGGGGTATGGGTATCGAGACCGTTGCAGGGAGGGCGGTGGAGAAAGGATGCATGGGTGGGAACGGTTCTGTGTTTGTAAGAGTGGTAGTGACGTATCCAGACGGGATCTGATTCTGCAGATTCCTTCCCCCTCCCATCATCATCTCTCTCTCTCTCTCCTTCTTCTTCCCCTTCTTCTCCCCTTCCCCTTTCTCCTCCGTCCCCTTCCTCACCAACACCTCTTTCTGTCCCACAGGAGGGAAAGGCAGCCAACCGCCACCTAATCGGCCGTGTCGAGGACGTAAAGGAGGGATGGAGGTCACGAGCGAGTCTTCTGCGGTGTCAGCGGCGGAGGTGGCGAAGGCGGTCCATTGTCGTCGTTTGGTGTTATGGCGGGTGTAGGATGGCGGATGGCGGAGGAGGGAGGAGTCGGCGCTGGAGAGGAAGGCTGAGGTCTCGGCAAAGTATTTCAATGATGAGGGCGGAGGAGGACGCTGGCCGGCTTTGGAAGTGGATGGAGATGGAGGGGTGGAGGAATGGAGGGGTGGAGAGGGAGTAGAGGGGAGAGAAGAGATGAGATCTTCTTTGTCCGTCGGTTTAACACCTTCTATGGGAAATAATCAACATCAAATCGTCAAACGCGAACTGAGAGTAAAAACTCACCATTAGCCAAAGGCGTGACCTCCCTAAATATTGGCACTCCCTCCCTCCCATGCCACTCCTTCAACGTGCTCTCCTCCCACCCGACCTCACTAACATAAGCATCCCACCACTCCGCTTTTCCCGCTCCCTTCTCTTCTTCTTCCTTCTTCTTAAACCGTACCTCATTCCTAACCTTGCTCAACGGTCCCTCTTCCACACCACCCTCTGCCACTGTACCCCCTTCACCGGATTGAATTCCATCCACACCATTGGTCATGTTGTTGGCGTTGGCAGTGGAAAGCAGAAGGGTCTCGTGTCCAGGAAGCGGAGGGAACCAAGCTGGGATGTATTCCGGACGGAGAGAAGGATCTTTCCACCCTGGGAAGAGAGGATTCTTCTCTCCCTCTTCTTCATCCTCTGGTACCAACATTTCATCGTCGTCTTGATTCTCGCCCTGGGATGCTGATAAGGAGTGACGACGCTTCCGCTTCCCGAGACTGCTGGAGTGTGGAAGGGGAAAGGCGAACGCCTGCTCGACGAGTTTGGAGTGCTCGGATGGAGAGAGCGAGGAGAACCGGAGACGGGTGCGCTGTCCCTTGGCCGTGTTTTCGCCTTCTTCTCCCTCTCCATCTTCGCTAGAACCGGCGAGCTGGCCGACACTCTTTCCCAAGCTCTCTACGATGCGAAAGAGTTCCTCCAACCAGGTTTTATTGATGCGCTTGCTTTCGACACGAATGATAAACAAGAGAAGTTGCTGCGATTTCTGATTCAGTTCTTACAAATAGTGATCAAGCAGCACAAGGAACAGTTGGAAGGGATGACGCACAACGAACCGAATGTTGTTGATACTATTTTGAGGAAAAATAATAAGAAAAGAAAAGGGGAAGGATTAGAGAGCAGCACGTCCAAGAGGCTACAAGTACTTCAACAGCAAGTCGTTCCTTCTTCGTGATTTGTCAATACCAAGTCTTTCTCATGTCAATCCTGTTTGGAATGTAAATAGTTTTTTTTTTGGAATGTAAATAGTTACTTAGGGCTAGTACACTTCGTGAGGCTGCGGATTGGGAATGCTTGAATAATATTCTGAAATGAATCAGACAGCTGAGGGCTAAACACTCCCACCCACATTAAGGCTCATGGTCTCTCTTTGGCCGTCCTTCACTCCAGCATCCGGATGTCCAATACCATTTTCCATGACCAGCCCAGGCATCGTCGTCTCCTTCTTCTTTCCCACCCCATCACCCTTACCCTTCTTCAACCTCGCCCCTTCCTTCTCCTTCTCCTTCTCTTTTCCCTTAACCAAAGCAGGCACCTCGAGTCTAACCCTCTTTCCCTCCCCCCCTCTATCCCCTGAACTCCTCCATCTCTCCTCTTCCCATCCACTCCCCGGCTCCCTAGGCTGCCAATCGAAGCCCCAACTCAAATACCTACTTCCACCCGGATTCGGGTCCCTCTCAACCGGCATTCTCGTCACCACATCCAACGGCGGTTCCTTCTCCACAATGTCTTTCCCTCCCATCCCCCCCGTTGCGGCTGCGGCAGAGGAGGATGAGGAGGTGGGGATGGGCGGTGGTGGTTCGAGCGCGTATTCTCTGGAACCACCTCGAGGATCGAGTGCGGCGGGCGGACCGGTGCGGAGGAGACGGGAGATGAAGGATGAGTCGTGTGACCATTCGTTTGGAGTTTCCATCTTCGCACGGAGGGATGGGAGTGTGAGGGAGGATTTTGTGCGCGATGCGGTGAGCGGGAGCGAGTTGGGGGGTATGGGTATCGAGACCGTTGCAGGGAGGGCGGTGGAGAAAGGATGCATGGGTGGGAACGGTTCTGTGTTTGTAAGAGTGGTAGTGACGTATCCAGACGGGATCTGATTCTGTAGATTCCTTCCCCCTCCCATCATCATCTCTCTCTCCCTCTCTTTCTTCTTCCCCTTCTTCTCCCCTTCCCCTTTCTCCTCCGTCCCCTTCCTCACCAACACCTCCTTCTGTCCCACAGGAGGGAAAGGCAGCCAACCGCCGCCTAATCGACCGTGTCGAGGACGTAAAGGAGGGATGGAGGTCACGAGCGAGTCTTCTGCGGTGTCAGCGGCTGAGGTGGCAAAGGCGGTCCATTGTCGTCTCTTGGTGTTATGGCGGGTGTAGGACGGCGGATGGCGGAGGAGGGATGAGTCGGCGCTGGAGAGGAAGGCTGAGGTCTCGGCAAAGTATTTCAAGGATGAGGGCGGAGGAGGACGCTGGCCAGCTTTGGAAGTGGATGGAGATGGAGGTGTAGAGGAATGGAGGGGCGGAGAGGGAGTAGAGGGGAGAGAAGAGATTAGATCTTCTTTGTCCGTCGTTTTAACACCTTCTAGGGAAAATAATCGGCATCAATTCGTCAAACGCAAAATGAGAGATAAAAACTAACCATGAGCCAAAGGCATGACTTCCCTGAATACTGGTACTCCTTCCCTCCCATGCCACTCCTTCAACGTGCTCTCCTCCCACCCCACCTCACTAACATAAGCATCCCACCACTCCGCTTTTCCCGCTCCCTTCTCTTCCTCCTCCTTCTTCTTAAACCGTATCTCATTCCTAACCTTGCTCAACGGTCCCTCTTCCACACCACCCTCAGCCACTGTACCCCCTTCTCCAGATTGAACTCCATCCACATCATTGGGCATGTTGTTGGTGCTGGCAGTGGAAAGCAGAAGGGTCTCGTGTCCAGGAAGCGGAGGGAACCAAGCTGGGATGTATTCCGGACGGAGGGAAGGATCTTTCCACGCTGGGAAGAACGGATTCTTCTCCCCCTCTCCTTCATCCTCTGGTACCAACATTTCATCGTCGTCTTGAATCTCGCCCTGGGATGCGGATAAGGAGTGACGACGCTTCCGCTTCCCGAGACTGCTCGAGTGCGGAAGCGGAAAGGCGAACGCCTGCTCGACGAGTTTGGAGTGCTCGGATGGAGAGAGCGAGGAGAACCGGAGACGGGTGCGCTGTCCCTTGGCCGTGTTTTCGCCTTCTTCTCCCTCTCCATCTTCGCTAGAACCGGCGAGCTGGCCGACACTCTTTCCCAAGCTCTCTACGATGCGATCCGTTACCAACCGGCTCCAGATTGCACGGAAACAAATGCGAAGAACTTACCAAGAAGAGCGTCAGCCCACTCAGCCCCACGTTCCCTCGCCTCCACCCACCCTCTCTCCTTCCCTTCACCCCTCCTCTTCCCCGCAAACTCCAACAACTCCTCCGTCTCCCTCGCGCCTCTCATCTCCTCCAACGCCTCCACCACATCCCTGCCATTGACGAGGGACCGGCCGGAGAGTTCAGCGTTCTCCCTGGAGAGGCTGCCGATGTGGGAGATGTAGGAGGCGAGGAGGTAGGAGAGCACGGTGAGAGGGACGGTGCGGATGTGGGTGAAGGATTGGGTGGAGGCGGTGGGCGAGGAGGAGGTGAGGAGGTGGAGGATGTTGAGCTGGAGGAGATAGTTGGCGTAGGCCCCTGCTCCTGCTTGCAACAGTTCACCTGGAGAATGGGCGATAACAAGGACGCGGACGAACCATTTTGCGACATTTAGTCTGCTACTTATTGACCTCGACGTGAATACCCTCGAAAGCACGTACTCGGAAGAGAAAGTCGTGTTATTGTCCTTGGTCAAGGAGTTTTAGTTATCTTCTAATCAGACCAACCTTCCTCCTAGAACAATAGACCAGATGGTCAACTAAGCTGCTTGGAAGGGAGAGAATGGAATGGGAAGAATGGCTGGAAGAAAGGAAAGGCGAAAGGTGTGTGCTTCAAACTCCCGGGATGGAAAATGAGACACAATCGTCGCTCCCGCTTCATGAAAAGTATGAGCTACTTTCAATATGGGAAATGGATGTGTAGATATTCTATCGGTCCTAACAAAGATACGATGTAACAAGCTGGCCCTCGAAATAAAGTCTTTCGACATTTGACAATAATCTAGTCTCCCGTCTACGATCCAGTCCCCATCTGCATCCCGCACTCCGGGATCTTTCTATCTCTAAGGAGGTTTCCCTTCCTTTGCCTATTTTCCAGGCCGAGAGCAACTGAAATGAGACGAAATGTACGGTCACAAAGCTTTCTTGCTCATCCAAAGTGGACCGATGCACAATGTCATTAATGCCAGGCCTTGCACGTCCATGCAATATTATGTGTCATCTTTATTCAACTTTGAGTCGTTAAAATAAATACCCTGGTTGTGAATCTTTCTGCCTCAAGTTGGTGTGGTGCATGAGGAGAGCCGAAAAAAAGGTCCCTTCTTCCTCAGGTGTCCTCTAAAGGTTTTAGAACAATCTGCATCATTTATATTTCACTACTATTTGGAGAGACTGGATGATTTCTATTGCTTAAAGGATACTGTGTGCTGTCAGAGGAATACGAACAAAAAAATATGCTTTGTGTGAAGGACACGTGTAACTGGGTAACGGGCGTTTCTATAAACCAAAGAAAGAGAAGTAATCTAGTCAAGTGATAATGTCGGAATGATATGCAAGTGCTGTGTAACCTAAAAATGGACGAAAATGCGGAGATTGAAGAGCAATACCTGGAACGATTCTATGTGACAAAAAGCCTGGTGTGAGAGAAATGGGACGGGGCCAGTTTGGGCCAATGTGTCTATTCAAGAGTCAAATATACTCCTCATCTCCTCCGCTAAAATGCATTGGCTCGCCTTGATATCATCGTGCAATCTCTGGAAAATCGATTCAATGTCTTCGTCTTCCCAATCTTCCGTCCTTGCCGTTGTCGCGAGACCAATTTCGTCTGCTAAACTGCTTCGCGTAGCTTTTTTGTGGTCGTCCAACTGCAGAAACAACGGATCGAGTTCCTCATCCGCCCCTTCTCCGTTCTTGATTTCTACATCGGGCTCGTGTTCCTTGAAGTCCCATGGGTAGAGTACCAAGTCTTGGACAATCGTACTTTGGACCAGGTACTCGGACGAGACTCTCTCCCTCATCTCAAGACACGGAAAGTCTTGAGGACCCCGTACTTTCCCCCACTTTCTTTCCCATTCCAACGTAACTCTCCTAGCTTCTTCTCCTCCAATCCTTCCATCGAACTGCTCTAGGAGTTGAAACCAAAGCGCGTTGATCTTCGTCCAAGTGAAATATCGTCCTCCACCAATATTGGCAACATCAGTCCATCCCTGAGCTGTCCAATAACAGTCCTGAACATGAGCCATGGATAGGATGAGGATAGCAACCCAGAGCTCTTTGGGGTGAGGGAGGATGTCCCGTTCTGAATAGATGGCTGCGAAGCGTTGTAACAGGTAGAGAGCGTGGAAGAGCGTGACTTCCTGTGTACCAGCTTTTGTGGACGTTAGATACTGCCCAACCATATTAGAATGAAGTTAATCCTCGAGACTGAGCGACGACTCACGATGTACTCGTGCATTTCGTTTGCAAAATCCCAGGACGCTTTGGGATAGGGAAGGAGACAAAAGATGACCTCCTGTATTCGCTGAGAGATATTGAACCTCCTCTCTAATTCCTCTTCTCTTTCCTTCTTTGCATTTGTTTCATCTACCTTTTTCGTCTCTTCCTCTTCTCTCAAATAATTGGGCAAATCTATCAACAAGGGATGAGCCCTTCTCTTGTTCAAAATTAAAATGAACGCACCATCAGATGTCATGGACATCTTTTCAAAGTCACTAGAGTGGTATCCATTCTCCTCCCACGACGATAGAGACAGTCGAGACGAAGGAATTACATTCACATCGCGCTCGGAAAGCGCGGGTACCATATTGAACTGAAAGATCTGCCAGTCAGGAGAGGTGTCTGAATTTCTGGAACCACAATTAGACGAGAGAGGCGGTTATGTGATACACGGAAGGGGAAGCGACGATGGACTCTTTCGTCGAGTTTTTAGAGTTGTTTTGTTGTCTGTGCGTCACACATGACTCTCATCAATAACAAGGGAATCTCGTCTTCCGCCCGATCCAGGCTCATAAAATACTTCGTTACCATTACTTACTACGTGACTGGTCCTATCTAGCAGTAGTTCTCGCCTATTCCGATGTGTCCGGCAGGTGAACCCGCTAAAAGTTGATCTCAACTCGTCCGGACCATAGAAGTTCCATGGTAAGGAGTCAGAGCCCAAGCTCGACGACGAGGAGTATCCTACAGGAATGTAGCCGTGAGGGAGATATGACACAGGTTTTATTTTATCTCTTCGTTTCTTCTTGTGATAACCTTCAGGTCACAGTGTCGTACACCATGGAACCCTGATATTTCGCCGAATGTTCTGGTTCATATTTTTCATATGCTGGGAGAAAGGTGGTATCAACAGCTGTCAGAATTCCCTTGCGTTGTTTGGTTCTAACGTGGATGATTGGAAAACAAAGCACATATATTATTTTACACGTAACCATGATACAATTTCGTCCCTCACTGGCAGAACTAAGCGCTTTGACATATCACCCAGACTGGTCACCTAAACTGAGAGAGATTCGATTTTCTGGTCCTTACAGCTCACTCTTCGCCTTGTCCGTAATCTTTGCCTTGACGCTAGCAGCGCTTTTCGATGCGGCGCTCGCCGTTTTTCTTGCTTCATAGTCAACACTCGCAGAAGTGTAATCGTATTTAGCTGATGAGACAGCTGCGTTCAACTATGGCAAGATTAGAAGAAAAATTTGTGAACAGTGGTAAAAGGACGACTAACGATATCCTGAACTGTGCCGATTGCTTGCTTGGGAATTTCCACTCCGGAGTGAAGCCAGCCTTGAATTGTTTCCATGAGCGAGGAGAGAGTGCCTTGGGTCGAGACGTCTGAATATCAGTATCAATTCTGTCAACAGCAATCGGCCTATGTAATGAGAGCCCTACAATTTTCCTTCATAAGTTTGAGAAGTTCTTCACGTTGAGAGGGCATCGCAACTTTGACACCGTGATCCCTCAGCCAGCCACGAATACGGTTGTTCGACCAGCCGTAATACTCGTTCCCCTTCTTATTAGCGGCCTTATAGTTCTTCTTGATCATGTCGTAGATCTCGTCCCTCTTCGCCTCATAGTCGCTCTTCATGTAACCGTTGTCAATCAACCACTTCACGTTCCGTCAGTACTATTTCTTCACGTGTCGTTGAGCGAAATAGAAGACATACCTGGCGAGCGTCAGACTCCTTCCACGTCCCGTAAACAGTGTCCCAAGAACTGTGATAGCTGTCGGTAAGGTACTTCTCCATCTGATCTCTCCTGTAAGCCGCGGCGTCTTTAGCACTGGTGACATTATCGACAATTCCCTCCTTCGCGAGCCAGGCACGTTGCTTGGCATCAGACCAGGTGTCCCAGATGTACTCGTTGGCGTCATAGTCTGTCTTCATCAGTCAGGCTCTGTATGGAAACGAAGAGGACATACAATAGTCCTTCATCAGATCCAAATACTCATCCCTCGTTTTCTCCAAGTCTGAGCGATCGTCGATGACATTCTTCTCAACAAGCCATGAGCGAAGCATGGAGTCGTCCCAAGCAGCATAAGCAGGGTCTCGCAGCTCGTAGTATTTATCAGAGATCATGTCCAACAGTCTTCTTCGTCAATCACATCAGTTGTTGCGTAGGAAAGCTGAGAAAGGTAGACGCACTCTTGATGCGTCTTTGGATCTTCTCCTAACAAACCGCGAGACTGGAGCCAATGACGGATCTGGCTATCCGACCAGAAAGAGTAAGTAGTATCGCGCGCTGAGTAGTAGTTTCTAAACCCTCCGATTAACATAGCCTCGTGTGAAGGAAGACATTCTTACCGGCTCATTAGGTCCAGAAGCTCATCGCGAGTAGTAGCAGTCTTCGACTTTACGACGCCATGATCTTGTAGCCATTTACGCTATCGAACCTCATCAAATTTTGCTTAACCTAGAGAAGGAAGCTACTAACCAGGTAGGAATCAGACCACGTGTCGTAGACGTTGTTCGACTGCTCATTGTATGCAATCTTCATCTTCTCAACAAGGTCCTTCTTTGTGTCTTTCGGCGCTGGCTTCAAAGCCTCAGGAGCGTGAATATTCAGCCATTCCCTGAGAAAGTATCACTCCGTCAGCACTATTGGGGAGGCTTGGCGCAACAAATCCGAACCTAGTAGTCGACTCGTCCCAGGTACTCCACACATAATCCTTCCCGTCATCGAATTTCTGGGTAACAAAATCCCAGCTCCTCCTAACTCCATCGGTAGCAGCATACCAGCTCTTCTCGATGGAGTGTCCCCAGCTTTTCCTCTCCTTCTCCGCCTTATCCATCTCCAGCTTAACCTTTGCTACCATCTCATCCCTCGTTTTCCCAGCTTGCACGCCCTTCTCATCCAGGTACGAGCGCAATTGAGAGTCTTCCCAGGTGTTGATAAGGCGGTCTTGAACCGACGGAGTGGAGGGACGCAAGGCGAAGAAATATTGTGGGTGTTGTTCTCCCGACGCGAGCGGGTTCAGCGCTTCCATGTACGATTTCAGTTGCTGCTTCGTCGTTTTGGGAGGTGTGATGATTCCATGATCCTGAAGCCACCCCTTCAATAGCAACCGTCTCAGAAGCCGTCCATCTAGACGCTAAATGAACGGAAGAACGCACCTTCATCTCGGACTCGTCCCACTTCTCCCAGCTTCCGGCATATGCCCTCCTCATACCCTTCACCATATCATCCTTTGACTGTTGAGCTGAATCAGACCATTCCCCAGTCTTGCCAATCCAAAAATTCTTGAAGTCGGCATCGCTCCATTTGTCCTATGGAAAAAGGATATTCAAATCAAATTTTCTCGTTGCAGCCACAAAAAACAAGCTTACATAGGCAGAATCATAATTCTCCCTCACCAACTCTTTGAGTTGTTCCTTATTCAGATCTCCAGAAGGAATAGGGACGTGATGGTCTTTCAGCCAAACCGTCAATTTTTGGTTCGACCAATCGTCATAAGGCGCCTTCTTTGCTACCGCAAGCGCGAATAGCAAAGTCGTGATGATCGTTAATCGCATGTTGTGGTTGTCGTTACGAGGTTCAAAAGTTGTGGACAGAAAAGAAGGACGAGGAGAAGAGAAGTCTTTTATATGTGCGGAGGTTGGTGTTGGTGACGTGTTTTGGAACGTCAAATCAACGTGATGTCATATGCATCATAGTCCCAATTTCACGGTAGTCTTCCCCGGCCTTCTAAGAAAAAATCCCAAAGCTTGCACGTAATGCCAAGCTTGCCAGGGGTTGCTGCTGGTGTACGTGTACACGTCAAGTGCAGCATCATTGATCCCCGTGGTGTTGCACCTTTCTTGCGTGGTTGACAGAATCTGCGGGGTTCGGTTGCGACGTACTGTGAGTCAAGCTTCGGTGAAATGTAAGTGTCAGTGAGACAGTTTCTCACTTCGCTTCACAGACAATTTTGATTCTGACTTATTTATTCAAAGGTCTTGTCTTTTCCGAGGCCCAAAGAGAATGACGAAAATTAGGCGCAGTCCAGCTCCAGCGGGTTGTAGTCAAGCAAGTTCAGCCGGGTTTGAGACAGCCCCGAACAGAAGGTCCGGTTGTCTGCGAGTATAAAATCCCAAGCTTTCCTTACTCTCCTCATCCACCTTTCAGCTCACCCACCTGTGGTTAACCAAGGATGCCATCCGCCGCGGTCGTTCTATCTGTCCTGGGCTTCCCCATCTACCTCTACCTTGTGCGGCAAAGGCTTCTTCGTCCTCTGTTACTGCCTTCAACAGCTCGTCCATCCGTCCTTCCTTCTCCAGCAGAGCTCGAGAAGCTGTCCGTATACACCCACACAATTTCGAGCATCCTATCTTCATTCCCTGCAGCTTCTTCACCAACTGGGAAGAACTATGTGGTGTTGGGTGGTGCAGGATACGTAGGAGGGTGGATCGTGCGCTTTCTGATTGGGAGAGGAGAGAAGAATGTTCGGGTTTTGGACTGGGAGCTTCCGAAGGGTTTGGACGAGAATGGGATGTTGGATGGAGTGGAATATGTCAAGGTGGACTTGAGGGATCGCAACGGCGTGAAAGAGAAGATGGGGATGGCATGGAGAAATGGGAGGGGGACGGAGAGGATATTCCATACGATTGCGCTGATGAGGTTTTGGGAGCGAGGGGATCTCACGGTTTGCTCCTTTCTCTCACGTACTTAGAAAAGTATCAACTTTCTTTTGCGACCAGCTTCCTTATTCATATCGTACAACCGTGGACGGAACACAGAATGTCTTGGACGCCATCAATGCCCTTCCAATATCCCCGGAGGCATTGGTGTACACCTCTTCAGCGGGTAAAACCTTTCTCTTGGATTCTTTTGGCCTCACTCAAGAACTCTAAAGGTTGCAGATTAAAACCAGCCGAGATTCTGCGCTTGCGAAAACAAAACCCAGTAATCAAGGACGAAGATGAAGAGTTCGAATGCCAGTCCAGTCACTGGAACTATTCGGTACTTCCCTCGTCCTCTTCCTCTCTCTATCTAACGGAGCAGCTGAAACTATACTTGTGGCAGTATACAAAACAGACGGCAGAGCGACTTGTACTTCGATCAGACGGCACTAGAGGAATGCGAACGGGCTCTTTACGACCGGGCATGTACGATGCTTCTCTACGAATTATGCTATGTTGACGTTTAACCCATAGGGCGATCGTCGGCACAGGGCCGCAAGAGCGTTCGTCTTTCTCACTGCTGCTCAAATTACCCTCTCATCCAGGATCAACTAGAATTCATGTGTCAAGCGTACCGCGACAAGCGCCTCTATGCTTACTCTGACAACTTTACGCACACCAACATCAACGTGATGGATCTGACAATGGGGCATCTTTTACTCGAAGCAGCACTCACATCTGCTGACGAAGACAAGCGAAATCAAGTTGGAGGACAAGCCTATCTTATTACTGGCTCTCGAGATATGATCTTTACGGATGGGGACATCAACCAGATTACAAAAGTCAGTCGACTTCCTTTCATATCTCAATTCTGAGGCAAGAGGTTCATTCTCGACAAAGTTCAATTGTCCCGAGTTGGAGATCGTACAGCTCCCTGTTACCATGCTCTACGTCTTCTCCCACATCATCGAACTCTTCCTTAATGCTCGACTTCGCTTCCTCAAGCTTTTCACGAGCGCCTTCGAAAACGGAAAGCTCCCCGCGGCTGCTCCAAAATGGCTAGGACAAGGCCGACTGTTTCAGCCTGCCTTCTTCGAACCTTCCCTTATGGATGTCATAATCGACGACAGTCGTGCAAGGAAGCATTTAGGGTATGTTTTTCCTTTGATTAGTTGATTGATGTTGACGAATTTGTGAATAGGTATGAGCCGAAGTGGACGACGTTTCAGAGTTGGAAGTGGATGGCGGATTATGTGAAAGGCGGAGAGGAGAAGTGGCAGAGGGAGATTGGAGGAGGAGACGGGACGTGGAGGGAGAAAATGGATTGAGTTTTCCTCTTGGCACTGTAATTATTTCGCTTCAACTTCCTGAGGATTCTGCGGAATTTTTCATTTTGCACTGCCCAAGTCGATGGCTCATCTGTATCAAGTGGAAAGAATGGCTGCACTCATGGGAGAATGTCACAGGCTGGGAACATTCCAATATCAACTGTGGATGACAACTTGAATGGTTCCTTACGCTTTGCTCCCTTTATTACCATTATTAGTGCGTTCATATGTCCAGTAGGTCAAGGATATTAGCCAAACCTGTATTAGGAGTGGAGCAGAGCAGGCTCACCGAGACGATGTGGGGCATCAACAAAGGAAGAGAGTGAGAACAGGGACAGGACTTCAAGTTTTAAGCTTTACTGAGTTCGAAGGTGAAACTGTCGGTACGTGCTTCTCCAATTACTTTTAGAGGTTTTCTTTAGTTTTCTCTCTCATTCCAAGCTGGCACATCCATTTCTGGCCTTTCTTGGCAAAAATCCCAAAGATTGCTCCGGACCCTCCTGCTTCGCATCTTTCGTTCTCATTCTGCTGCGCCTTGCGTTCGACTAATCGATACCTGCGTATCTATGTTATCTAATTGAGATGGCATGGGAAAACCTTTGGTTCACTGTCAATGCACTGTGCAAGTAAGTTTCTGTGGGCCGCAAGGTCCTCTGGTTCTTTCATACAATGGTGCCTTGCTCCGCTTCCTTATTTTAGCACTTTGGACACGGAATGACAAGCGCAGCGGATTATGCGGGCTCCCGGGATTAAGGCAGGCCCAAATAGAAGCAGGATAGCAACATGCCCAGTTGCCTGATGGTTGTTACACGCTGAGCTGAGCTGTATAAATCCCAGGCTTTCCTCATCGAACTGTCACCGCACAACTGAGGATGCCATCAGTCATGATCTTTCTGTTTATCCTGGGCTTTCTCATCTACCTGCACCTTGTGAGGCAAAGGCTTCTTCGCCCTCTGTTATTGCCCTCAACAAGTCGCCCGTCCGTCCTCCCTCCTCCAGCAAAGCTCGAGATGTTATCCGCTTATGAGCACACAATTTCGAGCATCCTTTCTTCTTTCCCTGTGGCTGCTTCGCCAACTGGGAAGAACTACGTGGTGCTGGGTGGCGCAGGATTGGTAGGTGGATGGATTGTGCGATTTCTGATCGGGAGAGGAGAGAAGAATGTTCGGGTTTTGGATTGGGAGCTTCCCAAGGGTTTGGATGAGAATGGGATGTTGGATGGAGTGGAATATGTCAAGGTTGACGTGAGGGATCGCAACGGCGTGATAGAGAAGATGGGAATGGCCTGGAGAAATGGGAGGGGGACGGAGAGGATATTCCACACGATTGCGCTAATGAGGTTTTGGGAGCGTGGGGATCTCACCGTTTGCTCCTTTCTCTCTCGTACATGCAAGGATCTCAACGTTCTTTTGCGAGCAGCTTCCTTACTCTTATCATACGACGGTGGACGGAACGAAGAATGTCATAGACGCTATTGATGCCCTTGCAACGCCTCCGGAAGCCTTAGTCTACACCTCTTCAGCAGGTAAAAACCTTTGTCTTGGATTTTGGTCTCGCTCAAAATCCAACAGCCTGCAAATTGAATCCAATTAACATCCTACGCTTGCGAAAACAAAACCCCGTGATCAAAGATGAAGATGAAGAGCTTGAATGTCAGTCCGACCACTGGAATTATTCGGTACGTTCTTCAATCTCCTTTCTGTCTCCACCTACAAGATAAGGCTGAGACTATGAGGTAGTATACAAAACAGGCCGCAGAGCGACTTGTACTTCAATCCGATGGAACCAGAGGAATGCGAACAGGCTCTCTGCGACCAGGAATGTAGGGTATTTCAAACTTCATTGTGAAATCGCGCCAGGTTGATGCCTGCCACTCAGGGCTATCATGGGTATTGGACCGCAAGAGCGTTCGTCATTTCCATGCGCTCGAAATCTCCATTTCAACTAGCATCGGTTAGAATTCATATGTCAAGCTTACCGCGACAAGCGTATCTATGCTTACTCCAACAATTTCACGCATATCAATATCAATGTGATGGATCTAGCTATGGGCCATCTCTTGCTTGAAGCGGCTCTTACGTCTATGGACGAAGCGAAGCGAAACCAGGTAGGGGGACAAGCTTATCTCGTTACTGGCCCTCCAGAAATGTTCTTCACCGACGGAGACATCACCAGAATTGCACAAGTGAGCCGATTCCTTTCCTCAATTCTGTCGCACAGTGCTCATCGATCGCGTCGCATAACAAAAAAGTTCAATTGTCCCGACCTAGAAGTTGTGCAACTTCCAGTGACAATGCTCTACATCGTCGCCCACGTCATTGAGCTCTTCCTTAACGCTCGACTCCGCTTCCTCAAGCTTTTTACTGGTGCATTCGACGACGGAAAGCTCCCTGCTGCCGCTCCAAAATGGCTAGGACAGGGCAGACTTTTTCAGCCTGCATTCTTCGAACCTACCTTGTTGGATGTCATAATCGACGACAGTCGTGCAAGGAACCATCTAGGGTAACCTTGTCCCCTCGATCAGGTCATGATATTGAAGATGTCGGGCAGGTATGAACCGAAGTGGACCACTCTTCAGAGTTGGAAGTGGATGGCGGATTATGCGAAAGGCGGAGAGGAGAAGTGGCAGAGGGAGATTGGAGGAGGAGACGGGATGTGGAAGGAGAAAATGGATTGATTTGACTTGCCACGGTAATTATTTTGCTTTAGCTTTCTTCTTGGGTATGTTCAGAGTTGTTTCATCTTTGCTCTGTTCAAAAAGACTTAAAGTCCCGTGGGACGATGAAGGACAAGTATGCGACCGAGCTACTAAGACACTCAACGAGGTATTACAGTATGACTAGAACAAATATATGAGGAGCGGCTAGGCTTTGGAATAAATATTGAGTAATTGAAACATAGGTAATGAAGAAGTGGATTTGATAAATAGAGGAGAACTAAGCAAACATTTAGATCTAGCGAGAGGCGAATGTAATAACTTAGATAGCTGATATTTCCATCACTCGAAACCGTCGAACCAAGGATCGTCCAAGAGTTCCTTTGCGCTGGGGCGCGCTCTTGGATCCACCACCAAGCAACGACGCATGAGTTTCGCCATCCTCATGACTTCTTCCAGCGGGAGAAGTTTGTAGTTGCTGATACACCTTTCTAAGGGGCAGTTTATAATATCAAAACCTTCCTTGAGCTTGAGATTGCCTGTAAAATGGAATTAGTAGTGGTGCTACATTAGAAAGGAATAAGAATCCCACAGTTGAAATCAAAAAACTCCGCCGCTCTGTCGCTGTTGCCCAATTGTATTCCACTGAACTCCTCTCCCAAGATGCACATCATCTGGTAAAGCATATGACCATCTGCAGTCAACCCTTTTTCAGGGTCAGGCTCATGACGAAACAGCGAGCGTCCGATGACGAGATCAAAAACCTTTAATGTCTCGTAAACTTGAGTAACAGCATGTTACGTGTACACACCATGCATCCGAAAGACCAAATATCCTAGAATATCCTAAGTCAGTGAAGGAGTAGGAGTACCAGAGGGAGACGTACAACTGTCTCGCTGTAAGAAGATTGTAGATAGATCTCCGGCGATCTTAGTTCTGGCGTAGAGATGGTGGTAGGTGCCTTCCGCTCCCATATTTGGCAATGACTAAAATCACCCAACAAAAAAGTCGGCTTTCCCCACTCCTCAAATGCAGGAAGGGGTAAAGGTTGGGAAAGCGCAGCCTGAATATACCTACCAGGAGGTCCGGGACTGGCTTCAACCTCGTTAAACCTGGAAGGATCATATTCCAAAAGCTGATCGATATCGGCGTAGGACAATGCGGTCGTGAAAAAGATATTATCGTGCTTAAGGTCGGTATGTGCCACTCTCGTGGACTTCAAATCGGTCATATCATGAATATACGAGAGTCCTCTTAACATATGCAGTAGAATCTTCTTCGCTATCGGAAGAGGGAAACCGCCCTTCTTTCCAGGAAGTTTTCTGTGCAGATCTCTTATCGTTCCTCCGTAAACGGGCGTGACAAGGCAAATGTGTTGTCCAGTAACATCATCGCCAGGAAGAGTGAAAGAAGAAAGTAAACGAAGGCAATGATTCGATCCTGGAGAACTCAAAACCTCGAGTGCTTCGAGCTCCATGCTGATGTCCTTCTGAACGAACTCCGTTGCATGTCCTGTCAGAGCTTTAATTGCCACGAATTTGTTCTCTCTTTCAAGATGTAATCAGTATCCTTTCTTCGTGTTGCACTGCAAAAGGAAACGCACTCTTTATCCCGAGCGAGCCAGACACTCGAGAATCCCCCAAACCCCAACTTTCGCTTCACCTCAAAACGTCCGCCAGGCCAAATACGATCGCCAAATTTGATGTTGGGGAATCCGAGCCCGTGGGCCGCAGGAATACCAAGGGGTTCTTCTGCAAAGTGGAAGGCCAATTCTTCTTCGCCAGCAGCATTGGTAGTCACTGTCACGTTTTTCGGAATCGCCATCGGGTCTGGTAGTGCTGCTGGTGGAGGCTTGGAGGCTATTCTGCGGGAGATACCTTTGGGGATGAGAGATGGTGAGAAGAGTCGAGGAGCCGTAAAACGCATGACGATCATAAAGAAAAATGTTAAAAACTACCCAAGAGGAAATTCAGACAGATGCACTGATTTAGGACGAACAGCGAGAGGAGGCGGAACAGCTTCACTCTGCCCTTCTACGACTGACTACATCACGAAAGAGGAAGACAGGAAGAAGTGAGGGAATGGGGGAAAGAGTACACACCCTTTATTTTGGGTATTCTAGAAAGGAATACCACCGTGGGAGAAAATATGTGACTTGAGAAAGCAATAAAGAGTCAGTAAAGCGCAGTAGAACGCAAACTCACCTTCGACGCGAAGCTAGCACAGCCTGCCTGTATAACAGGGAACTCTATTCGACCGGGGTGCCAATTGAAGCGTGCAAACTTGAACAACAGAAAATATAAAAAAGTGTCGCAAGGCAGGAAACCAACCAAAAACAAACCTATGAATATTCAATTCGAAGGTGACTTCAAGTTCTGCCTACTAGAGCAAGGATGAGAGGAGAACAAATGGCGGAAGATGTCGATGGTGTAACTCGGTCTAGAGCACTTCAAGTCAACAAACACAGCTTGAGCAGAGCTAGGCAGGGCATTGGCAGGTTCCTTTTCGAACACGAACAAAAACAGATTATATTACGACCTCCATCACTGCAGATGTGCGCAAAACTTGGTTTCGATACACGACACTGATGAAAGAACGACATCTCCAGCCGAAAATTGAAAACGCGTCGTTGCGGATGGGACCCTTTTAGTGTAAATAAGATACTGCTTGCAACCACCGACGGGAACGAACGACTGTACTGGTTAGCTTAGTAAGGAGAACAGCAACGAAAATCAGCCAGGAAAACAACAAAAACGACGTGTCTAATAGTAGTTGAGCTTACGATCAACCTTCCCTCACTCCCATCCGTCCCATCTTCCTTCTTTTCATCTCATTTATAGATTCTGATAAGGTCCAAGCCTTCTGCTCTCGCATGCTTCCCAATCATCTGGATTGGGCAGGTAGGAATGCAACGTCCAAGATGGGCTGAGGTCCCGAGAAGGAAGGTGTAGTGGGAATTTTGGGAAAACGAATGCCTGACAGGCTGACCAACCCTGAAGGGTGCATGTTGAATAAGCAAGACCATGATCTACAGAAGGGGAAGGGGAACGAACAAGATGACGCACGGTGGGTAGATAGCGAATCTCCAGACGTTGATGATTGGACTAAGTGAAAATTCAGCGTTATGAGGAAGTAAGAAGAAAGACAACAGATGTGGCGCTCTCACGTCCATCTACTCTGCCATCTGTATGAGGAACCGAATGTTGGCTCTTCCTACTGTGTCTTGGAGTCTTTGTTCTTCAAGTCGACGATAGCTAGTTTCCTGTTGTCGAATCTGGGTTTGGAGATAATCGAAGGTACGAACCTTCTCGTAGTTGGGTAAGTTGCGAGGCATCAGTTTCTGCCATCTCAAGGATGGCAGGACTGATGGTATAGAATCGACGTCCAAAAGGCGGTCTTCCTGAGCTGATTTGAAAGCTCGCGCGAATTGACATACTTACCCCAATCAAATGCTTGTCACAACATACCAATACTAAAGAGCTAGTGCTTGCGCAATGGCCTCATGTCTGATCTTGTTCTATTATAATTAGTATACACATAACTCTCACTTTCCACCATGTCCAGCAGGTCAAGCTTGATTAACAAGTCATAACTCAGCTTGAGTGGTCACGACTGGAGGAGAGCGGCACTCAAACATTTTAAGACGTATAATCGTTCAATGGACGCAACAGATCATAATGCAGATGAGGCAACCTCTTATGAAGTTTAGAACTATACCCTGATGAACAATATATTATATGTGAAAAGAGAATAGAGAAATCTCGGAATCTCACCGTCACACTTGAAGCGTGAAGGTTTATCTCGACCGCTTTCAACGCATATCCACGCTTTAACTCTTCAGCTTTACATGGTGTGATTGGAATGGGGGGGCACTGATACAAAATCCGAATACAGAGGCACCCGCACCCTAGGAAAACGTCACGTAAACATAGCTATTGATTGGACCTCTTGCACACTGCTACCTCTGAATGTGACAGGTCGGTAGACTATCTTTCCCCGCCTAGAAACGCTTTCAAGAGCTCAATCATAGCTCGAAAGCGATAGGGGTCATGTCTGTGCAGCGAGTCATGAATGGAGGACGACCAGAGGAAGGGACTGTTTCTTGTATGGATTGCGGAGCGACAATTGTCCTTTGTCCCAGATTCGGGTTCTCTCATCGTCCATCCATGCATCTCGATGCATCCGATGAATTGCAAGAACGCCCTTTCATCCACTGACCCAATTCCCAAAATGAGCGTGAATGAAAGCGATCAGACCGACTCCTTTCTCTGCTCATAATGCTGCATCGACTCTAACTGAAACGAATTCGCAGCGCATAAATTGCGAAAGTTGACGTTTGAGCAGCTGGATCGTTGATGGTGCTCGGGTGGTCGTTGTGAGGCAGGAGTTTGTCTCCCGTTCTCCACCTGCAAATTCAGTTAGCCGCCCAACGAAAACGAAACGCGAAACGACGACCATCCTCACTTTGTGCCCCTTATCCTTCTGGTCTCCCTATTCGCCCCAGCCACACCCATTGTGCACGCAGGAACAGGTTTAGTGGGCTAAAACATGAATGGAAACGGCCATACCACCAGGATGGCAATCGATCCAGTGCGTACCCTCCCTTTCTCCAGTGACGTTCAAAGGGAAAGTGGTCTTAATGCGTGACACTATCGTCAGGCCACCCTCACAATACCGCCGTTCAACCCGAACAAGCGACGCCAATCCTCCACCTCATCCACCTCCGCACCACCACCCTCCCACTCCCAATCACACTCCCAATCCCAGCGTCTGCCCGTGCCCCCTCCCTCGTCTTCCTCCTCCTCCGCCCGTCGACAATCCACCGCCCAACGCACCCCACGTATCTACTTCGGTCCATACCTCCTCTTACAGACGTTGGGGGAAGGAGAGTTCGGAAAGGTCAAACTCGGCGTCTACAACCCGCCCTCGTCCCCTAATGCCTCTTCTCACTCCGCAGCAGCGGCCGTGCTCGCTGGTGGAAGCGAGGTCGCCATCAAGTTGATCAAGAGGGGAAGTATGGATACGGTCGTTCGACAGGAAAAGGTGAGGCGGGAGATTGACGTCTTAAGAGCGGTGAAACACCCGAACATCGTGAGGCTTTTCGATGTGATTGAGACTGAGAAGTACATCGGGATCGTGTTGGAGTATGCCTCAGGTTCGTTTTCTCCCTCCTTTCATTCCCTCCCATCCCCATCCAATTTGCTCCCTCCTCCCCATCTCCGCATTTTTCGACCCCTCACTCATATGCATTTTTTAATTCATTTAAACCCATACGAATACAGGCGGCGAACTATTTGATCACATCCTCGCACACCGATACCTTCGCGAACGGGACGCGACCCGTCTCTTCTCCCAATTGATTTCAGGTGTGGCATACCTACATGCCAAAAAGGTCGTCCATCGGGACCTCAAGCTCGAGAACTTGCTCCTGGACCGGAATAGAAATATAATCATTACCGATTTCGGCTTTGCCAATCGGTTCGCTGACCGGTACGCCCTTTCATCTTCTTTTTCGCTTTGGGTCGGAGGGAAAGTGATGTGATGATGGGACAGTGGGGATGATCTCATGTCCACTTCTTGCGGCTCGCCTTGCTATGCTGCTCCTGAGTTGGTTGTACAGGATGGGAAGTACGTCGGGACGGCGGTGGACGTGTGGTCGTGCGGAGTGATCCTCTATGCCATGCTCGCCGGCTACCTTCCTTTCGACGACGACCCGTCCAATCCGGATGGAGACAACATCAACCTTCTCTACAAATACATCATCAGCACCCGTCTCTCCTTTCCGGATTGGATCACGCCCCTCGCTCGCGAAGTCCTCACGCGGATGCTCGTCCCAGATCCGAGGGAGAGAGCGACGTTGGAGGAGGTGAGGGAGTTGAAGTGGCTGGAAAAGTATAGAGAGGAGTTGGAGAGGGGAGTGGAGGAGTTGGAAGATGAAGCGGATAGGGAGCAGGAGAGGAGGAAACAAGAGAGGAGGAGGAGCGTCATGAATCAACAACTCTCCTCTTCCTCCTCGCCTCATCGAAGACCGTCTGGTGCAGCGGCTAAACACCAGTCCGCGATGGTCGTCCCCGTCACGATGGCTAGAGAGGAGGAAGAACCGATGCCAACGATGTCTGCCCGTCCAACGCCAGAGAGGAGACCGACAGTTCCGACCCCGACCAGCGTTCCCACTCCTCTACCTCTAGGAGGAGGACTTGGTGCGGTGGGGATGACCTCGAGCGCAACCACAGCAGGCATCAGCCTTGAACCGACCCATCAACACGGCCGTCGTGCAGCGATGTCCGCCATCGTCACACCCGTCTCTGCTCCCCCCGAACCGACCTTCGTCGCTCAAGCTGAGGACGAATTGCCCATCCATGTGCCCGTCCCGACGAGTAGTACGTTGATGTCGACTGAGGCGGAGATGGAGGCGGATGAGGACCCGTTTGCTGTTGCGAAGGACGTTCGGGAGAGGATGGAGCGGGAACAGAGGGCGAAGGAGAGGGAGGAGAGGGAGAAGGAGAAGGAGAAGGAGAGGAAGAAGGGCAGGGCGAGGTATACGGTCCAGGTCGAGTATGATCCTAGGGCCAGTGGCGATCGTGGTATGTCCCTCCCTCATCCTCTTCCAGCGTTACATTTTTATTGATGCTGGTTGGGGAGCAGAAGAGCAAGAAGCGATTGCGGAGGACTCGGAGCCAAAGACTCCGACGACATCTACCGCCTCTCATTCGCACGCGAACGCGACGAATTCACATTCGCCCTTCGCTCCTTCACCCTCTCACACTCCCACTCCTCCCCCTCACGCCAATGGAGAGATGAGCGGACTACCCACTCCTCCGCCAGAGAGGTCGGACAAGGAGTCCTTGCAGGACGGAGACGGACCAGTCCTCTTCCCTTCGTCCTCTTCCAAAGCGAGCACGAACACGAACGGATCCATGACGGGTTCGGGGAGGCATAAGAAGGGGCTGAGTATCGATAAGACCTTTATCTCCAAGTTTTTGGGAGAATCAGGGGGCGCTGATGAAGGGAGGGAGAAGGAGAAGGAGAGAGAGGAAGAGGGAGCGCCGGTCCCGACGGCTACGAAGAGGAAGAAGGCGCTGAGCATGGTCATCGATCCGCTTGGGAGGAGTGCGAGCCGTTTCAAGAGGGGCAGTAAGGCTGTGGATGGCGAGAAAGATAAGGGAAGAGAAACGACGAAGCCTATGACCGCGACTGGGGTAAGAGATCGGTCGGCTACTATTGTACCCCCTGTGCCGAAGGAGAAGGCGAAGAGGGAAGAGAACCAGATGAACAAGAGCCCTACTACTATGGATGTCGCTGGAAGTGGTGGGAAGAAGAAGCCGATGTCTGTTCTGGTGCCTTCGAAAACGAAATCGAGCGGGACGACAACCGGGGGTGCTGGAGTTGGCGGAGGGGAGGATGGAGAGGGAGACAAGAAGGCGAAGAAGGTGATGGATTGGTTCAGGTGGAAGTCGCTCAACCGTCCAGGTGAAAACACCACGCCCGGAGGAAGTCCTGCCGGTACCATCCCTCCCATCGAAACGGACTTTGATAAATCCCCTCCAGGAGTCATCGTCACGTCTCCAACGAACGGGGATGGGAACCTGAATGGACCAGGAAGGGAGTCCGGCCCCTCTTCGAGATCGGCGAGCGGAGCACAGAGCCATCTCTCCGCTTCGACGACAGCGACCACTATGAATGGGGAGCGGGAGCGGAAGATGGTTGGAGTGCCGAGCGTGGCTGGAGCGACGATAAGGAGCGAGGACGTGTTTATCGAGTCTAAATTGAGGGTGCATCATGGAGCTATAGATCAGAACGCTGTCACACCTAGACAACCGCAAGAAATCATGGATGAGATCAGGAAGGTGCTGTGGAACCTTGGAATCGAGGCGCAGAGAGATGGAGAGTTTAAAGTCAAATGTATTAGGAAGGGCAAGAAGAAGGGAGGTAGATTGGGACTGCATTGGGGAGAGGAGAAGGGGATGGCACCGAGTCCGTCCAGTGGAGGATTCAAGAGTTTCTTTGGGAGACAGAAGAGTTCTAATTCAGTACAGCTGGGAAATAATCCCTCTACGGTAAGTTTGTTTTTGTTTCGTGACCACCCATGCTCATGAGAGTTCAGGACTCAACCCTTGATCAATCCATCCTATCACCAATGTCACCGTCCATGTCAGATGACAACTCACCTTCCGTATCCCATCCTCAGCCCCCAACCGCTTATGGAGAGTCCTCTGTAGACAGCGGCGACGAGATCCGGTTCTCCATCGAGCTTACGCGGCTAAAGAACTTAACTGGACTCTACTCCGTTGACATCAGGAGGATCAAAGGGCAGCTTTGGGGCTTCGGTTGGGTCTACAACCAGGTCCTTCAGAACATGCAGCTGAATAACAGTTCTGAGGCTCCAAGGGAAGAGTAGGGTGGTAGAGTAAGGAATCATCCAAGCAACCAAACAACTTCACGTGCACGCTTAAACCCTAAACCCTTCACCCGTCACTCGCCGCCAACATCCAACATCCACCTGCCAACCAGCCAAACCTGCCAACCTGCACCCATCTAATCCACCCACTGCCCCCCCCACCCCCCCAAAAACCCCTTTGTACGGTGGCCGACAACACTTCTATCAAAATCGTTTCGTTCCAGTCGGTTTCGAATTTTCAGGTACTCTCCGTCTGTCTACATAATTACGCTCATACTATTTGCTCTTAATGCCGTCATTTTCAAGATTTCGTTAATTGTGTTCTTTTGCATTGTGTTCGTCTTTTTGTCTTTGTACTCCATTGATGAGGAGTGGTAGTATTGTCAATATTGAAAATATTTGCTTATTGCCGTCCCAACTTCGCCTGCATCCAAGATCGTACCAAGATTAACCAGGATTGTAAGATGAGCAATTTGTTGCGTTGTAAGCACTGAACGTCCCTGAGTCTTCCGAGACATTTCCGGACATCATTTAAATTTGCTTTTTACTGCTGAGCCCTTAGAGTCGCTTTTCCACTCCTCTTTCAATGTTGCAACTTCACGTTAAGTCACGTGCTGAAATCGTCCCGTCAAAAGCTTCAGCACTTGGCACTTTGAGAGGGGGTCGTCTTTTCTTTCCATCAGTCTTTCCATCCGCTTCCATTCTAGCTTGTGCTTGTGGCTCTTACTCCCGCCCATTTTGTTGTTCTTCCTCGTTGACCCATCCACAGTCCTCCAAGGACACCCCACGAAACTTGACGGTGTCGCTTCTTCACCTTGATCATTCCCTTCTGCCGACGAAAGCAAGATTCAGTTCGGTCCTTTCTGGGATTTCTTTTGCTGTTTTTAGTGTCTCTTTAGCCTGGGGACTCGGATTGGCCAGCGAAGGCTGTCGATCTGCCACCAAACAAAAATTGTTCTTGTATCAATTTGCAACCCAGGTGATAACGTAGCCTGAAATACGGGTGCACTAAAATGTTATATTGCTTGTATGAAGGTATCTTGACGTGACCGCCGGCAAAGCCTAAAGAAAGGTCTTGCTCGCCAGCTCTCCATGAAAATCTGTGGAAAAGGGAAGGGGAGGATGGAGGAAACCCCCACTGTTCTGTTTCTTCGTGTTGAAACGGCCTGATGAGCTCAGAATCAGAGGTTAAGGGACGTGTTCGAGTGCTGTTTGTCCCTGCGTTTTGATGAGGGGAATTGAGTCCCGCATGAACGGCCCACCCTGGATATCTTCCGCACGCGTGCTTCAGCACCGAGTCCACGCAAAACTCCTTCTCCTTCAATCCGAGCATGCTCCCTTGTGCGGCTCTGCTCAAATTCAACTTCCACAACTTCCACGGTATAAAGCCTGCTCCTTCGTCAGAGACGGCCTCATCTGCCCCTTCTTTTCTTGACAGACTCTGAAGATGGTTGGTGTCAAATCTTTCCTCCTCTCTTCCGCTATCGCCTCTACCGCCGTCCTCGCTCAGGACGTAACTACTGATGGATATGGCGGTGGTTCTTCCCTCGCTAAATGTTTATCCAAAGTCAGCGGACTCGAAGTCTTCACTTCTTCCTCGTCGGAGTGGCAGACGGTGATCACTCCCTTCAACAAGCGACTACTCGGTTCGTCTACTATTCTCTTTAGTTAGCACGCTCAAGTCGAAGACGATTGACCTGGGGATTATGTAACAGGCAAATTCATCCCCGCAGCCCTCGTCAAGCCTGCGAACGCAAAGGCCGTCTCTGGCGCGATCAAGTGCGCGTCTGCAGCAGGCATTCACGTCTCTGCTCGTTCCGGAGGACACAGCTATGCGGGTGCGTCTTCCCTTTCCTCACATCATTGCCCCTTGAAGCTGAGAGGACCGAACGAACGAAGCTGCCGGCCTTGGAATGCGCAATGGATCCCTCGTCGTCGACACCTCAAGGATGAACCACGTCTCCGTCGACTCTAACGGCGTGGCGACCGCTGGCACTGGAACCCTGTTGGGTGATTATGCCCTCACCATTGGACTTGAGGGCTGGGCTATGGCTCATGGCACTTGGTATGCGTTCATCAACTTCTTTACCTAGGTGGAAGAACTGAACGATGGGTGTGGACAGCCCCACCGTTGGTATTGGTGGACACGTCGGATACGGTGGATACGGATTGGACAGCCGTCTTTGGGGGTTGGCCTTGGATCATGTCATCGAGGTGAGCACAACTGGTCACTCTGAAACGGTTGAACTAATACGGAATGAGTGCAGGCTGAGACCGTCCTCGCTAACGGAGACATTGTCACTGTCAACAAGAATAAGAACCCTGACCTCTTCTGGGTGCGTACTTGGATGATATGAACAAGGATCATTCTGATCGAATCATTTCCAGGCTCTCCGTGGTTCCGCTGTCTCTTTCGGTATCACCACTCAGTACAAGTTCCAGACTCACCCTGCTCCGGAGGTAAGCTGTGTGATTCCATCATATGGGATGGAATGTTTAAAAGATGGTTGGATAGACGTCCATTGAGTTCATCTACCACTACACGTGCGTCTATTCATCTATCTGACAAGTGACATTACCATCTGACTCTTCCGCTTGGACTGTGCAGTCCTGACAATGTCGATCAATGGAACGACCTCTTCTTGAAGTATCAAGACTTCGGTATCAACTCTACTCCGTCCGAGCTCACCATTGAAGCCAACATTGGAAGGGGAGCAACCTTCAACCTGGTCGGACAGTGGATCGGTGACGCTGCCACCCTCAACGCTACCATGAAGCCCTTCCTTGACGCTGCTGGACAACCAGACAGCATCACCTTCATCGAGGATGACTGGCTCGGTGTCCTCCTCTCTTTGGCCGGATCTACTTCCCTCAACACCTCCCTCATCACCCACCCTAGTGACACTTTCTACGTTCGTCCAACCTTTATTTCTCAGGAGAGAGAAGATGTTGATGTCTGTGAATGATCCGACAGGTCAAGTCCTTGACTATCCCTGAGGCCACTCCTATCACCCTTGAGGCTTCCACCGCCTTCTACAACCACATCACTCAAGCTCCTTCTGATCAGTTGGATTGGTTTACCCAGTTCCAACTCTATGGAGGCAAGGGATCCAAGATCAACACCGTACGCTCTCCTTTCTTGTGCAAAAGTGCAGAATGTGGATTAATGGTCGTTGGACCAGTTCTCCACCAACGACAGCGCTTACCCCCACCGATCCACCCTCTGGACCGTCCAGATCTACGCTTCCAGCGCTAACTTCCTCCCTCCCTACCCCCAACAAGGGTTTGAATTCACTGCTGGCGAGGCTGCTGCCCTCGTTGACAACATCCCCAACAATGAAATCGGAAGGTATGTCGCTCGAATTTTCGAAAGGAAGGAAGATCTGATGAGTTGTTGACAGCTACCTCAACTACATTGACCCTTACCTCGACAACTGGCAGGAGCTCTACTTCTCTGAGCAATACGACAGACTCCTCCACTTGGAGAGGATCTACGATCCCAAGGGTCTCTTTGTCAAGCCACAGGTCTGTTGTCCTGTTGCTTCCCAAGTCATTACTGACAGTGCCACATTTTAGATTGTCGGAAACCTTACAGATGTCGCACCTGATATTTGAAGGACAGCCTGAAAAGTGGAACATGCCACCCACGAGCGGAAGATAGGAAGAGAAAGATTGAATGGACTATGCTTTTGACTAGTGATGTTGTATCTACTGCTCTCATCTCATCTGAAAGCCATCGTTTCAATCTGTCATCCTCACGCGCGACTCGCGTTTACGTCTGCACCATGCTTTTGCACGAGAACTTTCTCATCGAAGTGGCTAACAGTCGGAAACCATGTTTAAAGGAAAATTGTCCATTTTGGGCATTTGAGTACTACATGAAAGTGATGCATTGTGTCTGGATGAGGGCATTATGTAGAACTTGAGCACCACTTGTTACTAAAGAAAATGCTGTAATGTAAGATGGGACGTGGAAGGATGGATGGGTGGATGGTCACTAAACATTCACAAAGAAACATTCCAACTTGAATGATTTTCCAAAACCGACAGAACGAAACCAATTTGTGATTGTCCACAACATGGACGGTTGACGACGTCGTCCATACCTTTTGTGCTTACCAACTAGCGTAAGCTTTTGCTTGTTTTCTCGTAACCTATGCAATTTTCATCAATGTACCGTCAAAGCTGCAACATGAGCAACGCACCCTCTTCATCTCGATTTCGCCTAGGTCGCCTTCAACTCCTACATCGTCTTCTCCACGTTCGGCTTCAGTCAATTCCACGAAATCGTCTTCTTCGTCCTCGTGATCTCTGTGTCGAGGATCAAGCTTGCCCTGGTGAACCAATCGTTGCTTCTCCAGATCGCCGACAGCACCTGCACCACGCCATCCATTAGTAATGGTCGAAGGGGCAACACTTTATGCATACCAATTTTACCGGCCATCTCAATCAATACCAAAGCGGTCAAAACACCTGCAGAGATTCCTAGTAACTCGCTATTGTCGAGGTCGCTCGAATTGACCAGAGGGATGAGAGCAAAGAAGACGGCAACCCCGCCACGGAGGAGAAGACGTATATTTCGCGGAACGAGAGAACTGCCGTGTTTATCCAAGTCACGGTGTAGCCATCCCATGAGAGCTATTAAAGTCAACGCAGTGGCTACGCCGCCCCCAAAATACCAACGAATCCCATCCGGTGCTTCTGTCGATTGCACAAGCCGTACCATGGCTGCTGAGATGAGGATGAGAGCGGCACAGAAGGGGAAGTGTAGGTGACCGTAGCTGATAGACGTGAAGACGTTGCGGCGGAGGGCGTGAATGAAGACGCGAGAAGAGTCGGCGTCTTTGTCACGACCCGTCAAAACCTGGACAACTGAGGTGAGAGAGAGCTCACCAAAATACAACCAAGCCAACATAAACGCCAAAATGAGACCACAAGCGCTACGTTGAAATTCTGAATGGGGTCCGATTTGATTAGCTGAGGCAATCTAGAGAATAACATTTCAGTTAGACGCAGAGGATGGTAGCAAGACTGACATAAGTGATGTTGATGATTGTCTCGCCAAGAACCAAGACGACGAAGGCAGCCATTCGCTGTTCCCAAAATGAACCTCTGCTTCTAAGCAAATAGCAGAACGCTCACTTCAATAAAATGGGCCAAATTGAGAGCGGGGTAGAACTAGCGACACCATCAGGTACTCGCCCCAAGAACGAAACATGGAAACAGACCTCGAACCAATCCGCCGTCCGTCCCCTGGTGTTATGGAAAACGCGTCGTTTCCCTCCTTTTTCTCCCAAGTCTTTCTCTGAGAGCCAATTTTTAATATCATTCACATCATGAAAACACAGAATGACGAACCATTCAGCCACTCCTCGTGGCCTTTTGTCCATCCCTTACGAATCTTCTCCATGCCGATCCCAACCACGTAACGTAGACTCAGTTCGGAAATGATGGCTGCGCTGGTTAGACCGATCACCCAACCGGTTGGGAGCCCATGGACGACGAGAGGGATGTAGAGCGATGTAACCAGAAAGAGGGTGAGACCATTGAACAGGTGGATGTACCTGGTGCCGACATTCCCGTCAGCCTCTCATCAATGTAGGAAGATAGAAGCAAACCTGAAATTAGGAAGAGCCCAAGAGTAGTACAGATAGAATCCAAGCCTGATGAACTTAGCAGCAATGAGATAACCAGCAGTGGCAGCGATGGCAAAGTGAGAGTCTTCTGTGAGTGTATAAGGGCTGACATGCGCCTCGCCTTCAGCAGCAGTTCCTCCTCCTGTCTCACCTGTTGGCTGACTTTCTGTACCCCCTTCTTCCTGTCGTCTGAAGAGATAGGAGACAAAGTGTCCAACTGCCTCGACTGCCCCTTCCACGGCTCCTCCCCCCGCTTCAGTTGTCGTCGCGGTTCCCTCTGCTTCCTCAGCTTCGACAAAACGGATACCAGACGCGTTAGACGAATACCCAATGAGCAGGATCATGATCGCGAGGATGTAAGCGCGCTGGACCACGTCGTCTGTTCCCGAGATGTTGATGAACTGTCCATTCCAGCATCAATATCGAGGGAAGCGGATGGAGGCAACGACGGGGAGGAACTTACATTTCTTGCGTCACTCCACACGCTCCAGGCTGGGTAGAAGACAAGCAAGAACTTTGCGACGTTCAATCCCGTTGCAGATT
The DNA here is from genome assembly GCA_021432655.1 of Atractiella rhizophila. Classification (NCBI taxonomy): domain Eukaryota; kingdom Fungi; phylum Basidiomycota; class Atractiellomycetes; order Atractiellales; family Hoehnelomycetaceae; genus Atractiella; species Atractiella rhizophila. The sequence goes on from MU271486.1 coordinate 45,915, forward strand.
CAGCGGCAGCTTCGGCGAGCTGGTGAATGACGCCAACGAAAGCCTTCATCCCAACAGCGTCAATGTCCGTCCGTTCTTAACAATAGAGTCTACAAAACGGATAGAATTATGCACTTACCAAATCGAAGAACAGTTCGAACTTGCTCATTCCTCTGTCTGTCGGTTCGTAATACAACTTCCCTTGATAAAGCCATTGTCTGACCACTGGCTTCTTCCACAGATGAGCCCACTTGAGCGGCATTTCATGCGTGATGATATGACCAGCATCCGTCACCGAACTGACTGAACTCTCTGACGAGCTAGACGTGTTCGTCCTCGACGGTCTAGAGGGCCTTCGGTGCGCAAGATCGAAATGCGACATGCTACCTGACTTTGATCCACCCGCGCTGGAACCGTGCTTGCTATGTCCTGGGCGTTTAGGGGCGTCTAGGGGAGGAGTTGTAGACATATCGAAAGTGATACTTTGCCCTGTGGGCTTGCGCGAATGCTTCCCCTTCCCACTGCCTTCTCCGGATCCAGATCCAGATCCAGAAGCTTCCTCTTGTACTCTTTGGCTATCCTTCTCCCCTATCGCCAACGACTCCGGCTCAGTTGTCACATTCTCTCGAGAGCCAGACAGCATCTTCGTCCCTTCATCCCCTAACGGATTTGGCATTCCGAGCAAAGCAGGAGCGAAGTGCTGGTCGGGAGAAGTGATGTGACCATGGTGTCCGAATCGATCGAAGTGGAGGGGTTGAGAAGGAGCGTTGGGATTTGGAACGTTTTCCGTTTCGTCCCTAGTCACCGTAGCCACTTTAAACTTATTCGTATTGTAATAGATAATAAACAAACTCCTCAAAAGTAAAAGGTGTCCTATCCTCCGGGTTCAGCAGATCTTGATGCCTGTATTCAGGATTGTGATCTTCCGCGGGACGGGGATAGTGAGGATGGATAGGATGAGACGGGTCATTTGGATTCGGTGCAGTGGGCTCCTCCTTTGGAGATGACATATCGACTTTGATTTTCAAGTTTTAACTACCTGGCAATTAAAGAACTTTAGCAACAGTTTGAGGAGAGAAAGGGAGGGTCCGTTATGGGTCTGAAAACTTCATTTTCACGACTCCGAGGTCTCCGGATGGTGCTGGTACTAATGCATGCTTGCATTGCCTGTCATGAGATAACAGTAACAGAACGAAAGGAACAAGAAGTACATCCCCTTTTGAACGCTCAGTAACCGCGTTCACCTAAGGATCCTGAGTACTCTTCGTCACATCTCATACGAAACCGCTCAAGCAGTATCCACTTCCCAGATACAAAAACACAGCTCCAATGCAGCAGTTTCATATTCTGCTCAAATGCCCAACTTGCTGAAGCGCTCCAGGCTACATTTATCAAGAACCTCTGGCGCAAACAGCTGAGAACAGCGCATCGTCCAAATCAGCTGTGAGCAAGCTGCACACAGCCTTGAAGTCTCCCTCCACGCACACTTTGATGGTTTGGCATCAACCACACTGACTTCCTCCCATTTTGCAACCAGTACTGACACCGACTCACCTATTGTTAGTCGTTCCCTCGTTTCGCAGATCCAAGCAACCAGTCGTTTGCAACAGCGACAACAATCCCGATGAATTTTCCTCGCCCTGCTGGATCTGGAGGCAGCTGGAGGGGCAAGGGCACTGAAAAGAGCGGAAAGGAGTGAAAAGGGAAACTGCAGACGAAGGCCAAGCCTTTTATGCTGAGAACAGGCTTGGACGCGAAACGACCTAGCGTCACTTCTCCGACCGCGTGCGTCTTGTTGTGGTGGACCACAGCCAACAAGTGCGACAGACGAGGATACCCTCGAAAGAACGCGACTTATAATAAAGCGAGCGTGGGATGTGTGACTGTGAGGAAGGATGTAGCGCAAAAGCAAAAGTAGGAAAAAGGGTCTCGAGATTACGTATATGTAAGCTGTGTGTTTTTATTAGTGCAGGCAACCTGGGTGTCCGATGTTTTCCTTTAGTTCATCGCAAGTATTTACTTTCAATTTTCATGCTTTCATGCTTTCGAAGAAATCTCTACTGTGGAGTCCCGAGTCAGCGAAATTTCATCCAAATGTTCGGTTTCGGCGTACTCGCCCTGTCCATCCTAAAGACGCGTCTGTCCCTGGTTTCGACTGCTGCGTGTTCCATCCATTTGGGATAGTACCGTTGCGCTTCAATCGGTTATCTTGTACGCAGGGAAATGAGCTCTGTGCTGACCTTGGGAGCAAACAAATCCCCAGTGATTTACCATGTCAAGGAGAAGATGGCAGTGAGGGAAAACAGACCCGTGCGAATTAAGTGTGACGTCTCTTTTCTGTCTCAGAGACAGAAATATGCCCTGACGAGCCAGCTGTTTACAAAGCAGACGCCCACTTTACGTAGCAGAGGTCGCTCATGATTGCATGAGCTATGAGCTCTGTCTCTGTTCAAAAGGCCCTCAAAACGACCTGTGGTGGCATAAAGGATATGAAGATAGTTGACGATCCCGTCGTTCAATGTAATCGCTGCGAAGCTTGATTCTGACCTCTCGACGATGGCGAGCAAGTTGCTGCCTGATGTCCTTTCGCGGTTGTTCTAACATATCACTCTGCGGCACTCCAGACATGAGTTCAGTTGGACTGAAGCGGTAACGGTCAGCTTCCCAATTGCCTTTGAATGCTAGAGCTAGGACTGTTGTGTTTGCTTTGACGACGTCGCCCTTTCGAGCTGTGTCCACCATTGCACGTTTGTCTTCTCTGTGCTTACTCAAGGTTGTTGATCCGGACAAATCTCACGATTGTGGAAGCATTAATGAAGGCACTCATCCTGTCTAGAGGGGAATTGTGAATAGCCTTCAACAACTTCGATCGGTCCTTTCCAAAATCGAGAATCGAGGATGTGGGCGAATCGTTTTGACACATTCGGATTGATATATCGCCATTGTAAGAAGGCTCATGATGCGTAATACAATCGATGAGATGCTCTGCACTTATTGACTATCACACCGCCATCAAAAGGTATTTCATTGGCAGAGTGCCAGGTGACACAGCTCAAAGTCTTATCAACTCACATTTTCCGAAATAGTTGACAATTGGATGGGATTTCGGTACCAACTAGTGATTTCGATATGCACCATTTTCATGGTGGGAAAATCGCTTGTTCAAAGTCAACCAAATGTATATTGTTAGAAGCATCATGGGAAGAGGAAAGCTCCCCAAAGGACCAGATAGTTTCCAAAAGACGGATAACAAGGTCTGCACTGCTCAAGGGACAATGCAATCCACCCACATTTTCTAGGTCTTTAGTAAATGGAAACTCTCTTAGTCTTTTCCATTCAAACTAGGTACATTGAGCTCTAGCAGCTATAGCAGGCAGGTTACTGGGGCAGGATTCAGTTTTCTCGCTTTATGACGAATGTCGAGTCATTTCTTGAAAGCAAACAATCACCAAACATCCGTCCGGAGCTAAGCTTCCTTTGTTAAAGTTCATTCAAGGTCATTTCCTTCTCCTTCAGTATGACACCATGGTCTATCTGTGCTACATTGACACCAGACAAGGAGGGAGCTTACATTCACTCTTCCATTGCTGTCGATGGAGCTCCAGTTTTTGGCTCTGATTCCGGAATTCATGTCTTTTCCACCGAGTCGAACAAGATCCAAAAGTCCATTCCGCTCCAAGGAGGATGCATAGCACTTGGAGGAGCTTCATCTTCTGGAACTGTATATGCTCTGTGCAGAGAAGAATGTAACAAGATCGATTGGCGATCCGGGAAGGTCACTCACAAGTTTCACGGAACAACTGGAAAGGACTACACGGCTCTTTCTCACGAGTGGGATAATATGGTAGTTCTAGGAACAACTACAACACTGAGGTCAAACGGCAGAGAAGAAGAAGGAGTCGTAGAAGTTTGGTGCGCTTTAGCTGTCGTCAACCCTTTGCAGTTGTTGAAACTAGTTAGGGATGCACGTAAAGCTACGGTCCCAACGCATTCATATTCAATCCACTCTGGTGATCTCACGTCCCTCGCTTGGGCCACGTTACCCTCCATAGAAAAGGTGCACCTGCTGTCGGGAGGCACGGACGGCATAGTCAATTTCATTGATCTCTCGATAGTGGACGAGGAAGATGCTGTCCTCCATACGGTTAACGTCGGAGTCTCTGTCGCAGAGGTCGTTCTCACGTCCCTGGGCTCAGAGCCACCGAGAAAGAGGCGGAAAGTGGATGTGGAAGGCAAAGAAGACGAGGGGAAGGGAACACTAACTGTTCGGACGGACATTGAAAGTGTAGGGAGTTGGACGTTCCTCGGCGATGGAGAGGAGGAAGGGTTTGTGGTTAAAGAGGAACTGAAGGAGGTTAGGAAAGAAGGAGAAATCGACTATGTTGTCTCTTTAGAGGTGGAACGAGGAAGAATGTGGGTTGGGGATAATCAGTAGGTTTCATGGTCGAGTTCCCTTCAGAGACTAATGTCGGTGAGAAGAGGCAACTTGAAGAGTCGTCGTCTGCCGTGGATATCCAAGAAAACAAATGAAACATGGTCGTTACCTAGTGGAAGTGGACACACGGACATTGTGCGCACGGTCTTATACGACGAACAAGTGCGGATTCTCTCAGACTGCGTTGCAGAACAATGATGACAGATGAGAATAGAACGACATTTGTTATTCCGGAGGAGAAGATGGAAGAATCGTCTGTTGGAAACGATGAACCTGCATGAAATAAAGCCGATATCATGGTCCAACACCTCACCAGGTCGGCGATATTTCTCACCGACGCTCACGTTCAAATTGTTGTTTGGTCCCTTTCATCAGTTGGTGGCATTCAGCGCTATCTTTCGCCTCTCCAAACTATACATTATGAAGCATTGGATCGATCGACATACCGCTCACGCAATCCGTAATTGCACGGCTTATCAGTAGGCCATCGCTTTATATTACTTTGAAAAGTTGCATGCGATTCTGCCTTCAGACTCCAAGTATCACAGCCCATTATGGCTCTGCCTATCCAAGCATGTGGAGGGCAAATGAGCAGTCTAGGGAGAACAAAGGGCATCAAAGTTTGACAGCTCCCTACTTCCTTTCTTTGTTCTTAGCCTAGGGCAGTTCCTCCGAATAGGCCGCTAATGGCTGGATTATGCTTTACAACCCGTGACGATAACGGTCTGCCTGCACTGCGTTAGCAACTAATGAGTAGCCTGGACAAAGGGATGGCTCATAAGTCGTCAACATCCCGATGCCTGAGGGGATCATACAAGTACCTCACCTGCTTCTTCACTCAGGTTTGTTGCACCCTACATCGACGGTTGGAGCAGAACAGGTATGGCCCGTTCGAAACCTCGCTCTTTCAATGTTATCTCTGTGCGGCGACAGGAGGACGTCAACATCTCCTTCATTGACGTTACGCCAACTCTTGCGCCGTACACATTTGAACATCCTTCCGTCTCCAAGATCCAATGGATACCGACTTCACACCTTTCTCAAACGTCGCTGCCTCCTCCAGACCTCATACAAAGGCGCTTTTGGGACCGTCGAAATTATGAACCAGCGAAAGTGTCGGATCTTTTACTCTTAACCCTCGTGGTGCTATTTGCTTTCCCTTTTGGTTTCGTTGTACCACAAGTTTTCTTGAAGGGTGTGTCTCTTTTTCAAGGACGGACAGTCATCGCCATAGTTGGAGGTTCTATTAACCTTTTACTCGCCATTCCCCTCATCAAGATTGGGAGGAGAATTTACAGTGCAGCCGTTTGGAGCACTATCATTCACTCTGATATTCCGCTCAAAGGTTTGTATTTCTCTTTATAACTTCTGTTGGGCACATTTTCATGAACATTTAACGTCATCATACAGATCTCGACGCATTTAGTGACGTGGACCCAATTGCTGCAAGCAAGCTACTTTGGCATCGATTTTTACATCGGTCAAAGTACGGAAGAGAAGTAAGGTGTGTAAACTTCTTTCCAGAGTTTCCTCAAGTCTAATCAGACAACAACAAACAGGAGCTACGATCCGACGAGATGGTCTGCTTTCGTCGTCTACTTCATCGCCGTCTGCGTTATTGCAGAGACCGGCGCATTCGCTTATGGAAGACTCGTTGACTTCTCCCTTTTTTCCGTTATTCAGGTCAGTCTTCCTTGTGATCAAGGAGTTTGATATTCATTGAGAAGAACAGATGGACAAATTTTTCAGCATTCCTGTTGTTGGAGACCTGACACCCGCAAACTTGCAAGAGAATGAACTGCTCAGTTCAACAGCCAATCTCATTACATGGACACTAAATTCAGCTGCTTCAATCAATCTGCCCGCTTTACGGCAACTCGATCTGCAGAATGAGACGATCTACTTCGCTGAGCCAACTTTTGCGACATTTTCACAAGGGGTGCAAGGTATTCCCAGTAATTCTACTCTCATTCAGTGAGCTCACGAGCTCGTAATAGATACGACACCTGACCGATCTTCAGACACAAACGTGGAAGTCCAGGACAGCCTTTTTAATCTCAACATGCCTGAGGGTCATGGTCGACCACCAACACTGATACAACACCCAGCTTGGGGTTCACGAGTAAGTGTCGGGACTTCGTTTCTTGTTGTGACGCCTACTAAGTGTCGCTCAAGGTGGCTTGCTCGAAAATACCAAATATCACCATCGAGAGTAAACACACTGCAGAAACAGGACAGCTGCTCACAGTGCCTGTACCAATGTCAGTGATTGCCCCGCTCTATGATCGGTTGGACCTCAATGCGACGAATTTTGAGCCTCTCCCAACTTCTAAAACCAGCTCCTCTTCTTTGGACGAGCCCGATGATGGCGAATTCTTCTTAGCAGGACCCAACTTCGATAACGGCGCCAGTTTGACGTTCAGGTCACACGACTTATCCTTAGGCAATGACTCTCGAGGATTTGCTAGTCTAGACTTCGTCTTCATTCGCCTCCATTCCAATCAGACGGAGCTACCAGTCGCAGATCTACCTGCAGTCTTCACCTATCAAGCGACTGAAACGCGAGCGGCCTTGATGGTTCGCATAGATGCAGCTGTTTGCGTCACATCTATCGAAAGTTATGTTGTGGAAAGCTTGAACACAACGAGTGGGGTAGAGATGAGAAGGGTGCTTTTTAAGGGAACGGACGCGGTCAATCACGGCGCAGACAACCTTATGAGTGCTAAAGATCTCTTCAAATTCTCGGGAGAGGTCGCTACAACCTTGGATTCCAATGGCAAGGCTATTGCGTAGGCGCTGTCTAATATTATTAGTATGTTCTGATGGGCTCTTACATTTGCGCAGATACGTCAATTCTCGTACGAGCTCTCGAAACCAGCTTTTGAAAGACAGCCTTCTGGACGTGCTATCCAGTCGATTCTACACCATCAATCCTACAATCCTTGAGATGGCGGAAACTGATTCCTCGCAGCCAACTACGAGAAGGTTCGTATCTTCGATTGTCTCCAACCCCAGATTTCATGACAGGAAACTAGCTATGTTCGACTGGACGAAGGAAAACTAGCAGATACTCTTGGAAGGACCAACGTTAGGTTCCTCATTCCGAACTTGGTCGGGGATGGCAGAGTGGCTGGGCGTGCTTTTGTCGCGGCAGAGCGCACCACGTCTGTTGATCTTTCCACTTACTTTTTCAGGACGCTAAAGGTTCATTTAGCCCAATCATCAACATCTGGGGATTCGCTATCTACCTTGCCTCGTCTTGTTCGTTCCTCTTCCGCACTGTAGACCACGGTCTTGCTTACTTGCCATGCCTTATTCAGGGTTGGTCGGCCTGCTAGGCATTCTTTTTGTCCCAAAGCTCCCGTTGCTCCTTCCTTCTCGGGACCTCAGCCCATCTTCTTGGATGCTTGCATTCAGAGCTGATAACGTCGTCAATCCAGATGATTGGGAAGCATTTGGGAACGGAAGACTTGGACCTTATCAGAATTTAGATGAGATGAAGAGAGGAAAGATGGGTGAGGTAAGGGTAAGGTATGGACGATCTTAGAGCTTAACCACAACCTGGGCATGTTGTTTGTATTGCTTCTCGCTTGTTCTCA
>MU271487.1:1976-53631 GCA_021432655.1 Atractiella rhizophila
AAGCTCTCTGCGTTGTGTGTGTACAATTTGACTCGTTCACCCTCTATGACTCCGTATGTAAACTTCTTTCCACCTAGTTGCTTGGGTAACAAGTCCAACTCTGGTAGAATTTAGTAGAAAATCGAGGTGTATGTTCCTAAGCTTCGCGTTGCTTCATTTTTGCCTACACATCCTTCACTTCTGCTTTTATCGGGTCGGGTTTTCAAAAGGAGAGGTCGGTCCACCATAAAGGACGTCTGAACTCGAATCGATGAGGCGAACTGGAATGCGTCCGGTTCCACGTCGCGTTACCAACGACTTCTTGATAGCTCATGGATCTACGTAGTACAACAACTCCAGGGCACTCTGCCGCCGTTCTGTGAGAAAGAGGCTTCCCCCTGTTCCCCCTGTTAACTCAGCAAATCGCGTTTTAAAAAACGTTGAAGCTTTTTAAAATCCAAGGGTGGTGTAGGGTATTGGGATTTGATGTTCGAACACTTTCCAGGGGCGTGTGCTGACTCGAGTCGTGCGCGACGCTTTACTACAGTCGAAACACAGCTTTCTCAAAGACTATGAGTGTTGATTCGATCAACACGACGGGTCTAACAGGAAGCCGGGTTGAAAGAGCGGGTTGATCAGTGGTCTAGTAGAGGTTAGGACTAAAGGTCGCTTTCGAGCAGGTTCCAGCCAGGAAACTACTCCCGTTCGAAGGTGAAGGATAGGAAAAGTACTACTGATAGGTGTTGAGACAGGTGTTGAGAACCGAGGGTACGAGAGTTTTCTTATGGCCTTGAGTGAAGGTACTTGGGGTCACTTCACTGTGGATTTGTGTATGTAGGATTTTGCTTAGGCAGGTAGGAGAGCGGCTATTGATTTCTTGGTTGCCTACTTCAGACCTTTTCGCTAACCTGCGGTGTTAGTGTCAAAATAGCTTTAGCGACTCTGACTGTTACGAGTACCTCCTCAACTCCTAGCATGCCTTCTTGACCGTTCCCCTTTGTTTCAACACATGCTAAGGCAGACGGTGGTAGCTCCTGCTCCTCCCATTTCTCCGATTCGACTATGTCCAGGGTACAATTCAACTCGTGTCGGCCATGTTAGCTCTTGACTTGTCTGTCTTCTCTTTCCTCGTTCGTACTAAATCTCTATAAGTGTCGACTCGGCTGTGTTGTTTTGAATGTCCTTAGCCGTGAGTCCTCCCTCCAGCCCGTGAGGGTTGTCCTTTACTCTCGGTCGAGGGTCTGGTCCTATGACCGATTGCCTTCCTCTCTCCCCTCTCCCGCCCATAAACAGTTCAAGATCCCTACAATTCGGTTCTCCATTAACCTCTGGACGACCGCGTCTCCTCCTCTCCTCCTCCTCCTTGTCAGCAGGTGCAGCACTTATAGCTCGCTACATTAGGAGGTTGAGCGGCAAGCGTATTTCAAGAGGTCAAGTGTGAAGAAGGTGAAAAACCCGGCTGTTACGAGGGGGAGGAAGACGGAGTCTAGAGAGTGGCGCGTAAGCAGGTTTCCTATACAGTACGTGGGAAAAGTTTGGAAGTTGTCGTGAATTATAGTAGAAACGGAGGAGAAGTAAGGTTTTACGTAAGTCCAGGTTGCTGCATTGTAAGCCGCTTGAGCGCCGCTTCGAATGCGAAAGCCAGTCAATTCCTCAAGCTTTATCCAAGGGCGATCAGATGCTATGCTCATCTCCCATCCATTGTCACCTATTTACTGTTATGATCCTTAATCTGCCATCACGACTGCTGCCATTCCCTGAATATTGAATCCATTGAGTTTGAATCCCGCCGCTTCCGCTGCAGGGCTCATGTCAAACTGTTGGATGATCTTTGCCTGACCTGGAGCATCCAAAGACATAACGTTGATGGTCGTCGCATTCGCGCCATTGACGAACATGAAGCTATTCACCATCAGTTTCAATGCAAAACAAGAAGGGATACGGACTCTTTGCCGGAAAGAGAGACAATCTTGTTGTCGATGGTTCCGAAGCCATCGCCTTGAGGGTATTGCTAGAGACTTTTAGCAATGAAAGTGGGACAACGCAATGGACAAACCTTGACGATTGTGGCATTCAAGTTTTTATCAACATTCACTTCCGTCACCTATCTTACGTTCAGGCATTTCGCATACAAAAGAAGGGAAACCTCACTAAGGAAGTAGCGATATCTGTCATGTAGAAGTTCCCTGTCGCCTTCGACCGCTGAATCCAGCACACTGCTCCTTGGCCATCCACCTTGATTGCGCTTGACTTCGTTTGGTCCTTCAAGTCGATTACTGTGAATCCGACAGCTGGATCTGTCGCAATCAAAGCGTTCGTTCCAGGTATCAACGAAGAGCCGAAAGGTAGAGCGCCACCAGCTGGCGGGGGGACAGCAGTAAATTTTTCAGAAAGAGTTCCCTTAGCATCAACATCCCAAACCGCCAAATGTCCCGGAGCGTCAGGAGCGCCTTTAATCATCGCGATGACTTGAGTGCCATCTTCGCTAAATAGAATGTGGCTTGCTGTTTTGGCTGGACCGGCTGGAGGTGTCGTTTGGTTGAGATCTAGAGAACGGAAACTGGTGGATGGACAGGCGCGCATCCCTTTGACGGATGAGACCAAGAAACACGCTAGTTCAATCTCAGATCTCTGCCCTCGTCAAAGAACAAGAGGGGGACACACCAACTCCAGCCTTTGCACCTCCATTGAGCGCACACAGCTGATCCCCCACCGGGTTGAAAGCCAAACTGACTGGGAATTCCCCCCCAGAGCTAACAGGTTTACCTAGTAGTCGGAGTTGAGAAGGATTGCGTTGATCGATCGCAAATAGAGATATCGAATTGCTGCCTGGGTTCACTGCTGCAAGCAGGCTACCGTTGGAGGATGTGACCACAGAGCCTTGTGAGAAGAGAGGATCTGGGGAGTTTACGGGATCCGTAACGCCTCGAGATCCTTTACCGCCAGTCCTGAAGGCTCTTGCGAGAGACTATATCACGTTCATAAGGACGAGCAGAAGCTGAGAGGAGCTGACAGACCAATTCACCGTTGGGAGCAATGTTGGCTGTAACAACAAAGTTGTTTTCGCCTGGCTCATTGGAAATGACTATGTTCCGCCTCAGCGAGTGCTTCTTTCCAATACGGACTTACAATAAGCAGCACCAGAGACAGTAGCCAAATTCAACCCCCGATTTAGTTGATGTCCTCCTCGGCGACTTCCGGGCTCGAGAGGAGCCGCAAATGATGAAGAGAGTAAAGCAACGATGAAAAGGAAACTGAGTGGCTTCATTTCGATAAAGAAGGTCTTGAAAACAAAGTCGACCGGCGACAAAAGATTACGGAAATGCTGCTAGAAAGATGAAAAATTCAAAAGCAACGTCAAGTTAGGATGACTGGCACACCACCGAAAGATGAAAGGGTTCTACCTTCTTGACACCAGGCCGCTTCGCTCCACTTGCACGAAGAAAACAGCGCTTTGAATCCAAAGGAATGATGGCTTTTGGCTTTCAAGGGACAAGGTCCCTTGGACCTTTTTTATAGAGGCACAAGGTCGGTTATAGACATTCCAACCGAGTTGCTAAGGGAGGATTGCAGTGGACTGCCCCCAGCTCCAACAAATACAATTGAGGGTTGCCTACACCATCAAAGACAATATGTGGACGAGCGCAAGTCCTATAACCGCCATTGATGATTCATGATTTTGATGGAGCTCGATGGAGCTGGTCAGCTAGACGCGACGGGCTCTGGTGTGTGGGTACGCCGAGGAGAAAGAGGAAAGCTTCCCTACTTCCGAGTCGAAGTTTCAATAGTTGTTAGTTACTTGATTGTAGGTATTAATAACACTTGGACGCACGAAACATGTTGTAAGGCCCAAACCTCAGAACTTGTTCCGACCATAAATTTTGTTTGTAAGGCACCTGACATTCAGCTACAAGTAAGGTTAGTCATCTTAAAATCCCTAACATTACGGCAACATTACATTATCATGTAATGGTGAGAGCGCTGGCATAGTCCCATTTCGCTCCAAATGACTGACCTGGCCTTCCAGCTTATGAATATAGCTAAAATGTTATCCAGCTATCTCCCCCTATCATTTCCGTTAATCGTATGCGCTTGAAGATGGCTGGAGAGGTGTGAAAGGAGTTATATCATTACCCTGGGGTTGCGGTCTATGTCTTTTCCAAGTTAGGCACCCGCCGCTTCCAGAAGAAGGTATGTGTTGCCGCATTTGAAGGTCAGACTGTGTCTTATCTCACATTCACATTCTCAAGTATGCCGATGATAACGCAGATTCACGGTATAGTAGTCTGCCTAAGTGTGGTGACATTTTGAAATGACTGAAACGCAAACATCCATCTTGGATTTTCAGGACTTGGAAGCGACTGCACTTATCCATCTTATCACTCCAGAAGCCTATACGACTTCACTCAAACTCTCCATTCTTCCCTCTCTCCTCTCCTACCTGCCTCCATCAATCCATACGCCACGGATCACTCTTTTCTTACCCCTTGCATTCCTGGATTCCGACCCTGCGGAGGTAACCTCGAAACTATCCTCTTTCCCACTCAAACGCCTCCAAAATGTAGTTGAAACCGGCAGAACAGCTAATATTTGGGTCAACATCGACGAGAGAAGTGTCACAGTTACCTTTGAAGCGGATGAAGGCCCTGCACTCGTCCATTCTGAAAATTGGCCCTCATTCAACAACGGCTTCAATCGCAAGTTTCCTCTCTCAGAGGATCGTTCTCAGGCCTTCTTCGCCCCGATCGCCTTATATAACGAGGACCAACAGCGTTTCCTTCCAATTAGTAATCATGAAGCATCATCTCTTCCATCCCTCTACCAGAAAATTGGGACCAGCATCCAACTCTCAATCTCCCCAACTCTGGTGCTTCATCCGTGCTCCATATCACACCTCCCTAGAGAGTTGCTCTCTATCATCTTCGATTTCTTCGCCGACAGCGAACCCAGATACAGCGCAGCCACCATGCTCTCTGCTGTCTGCACGCACTGGCTAGCCGTTGCAGCCGCTTATTGGAACAGCGCTGCTCATGCTTCTGCGGAAGTGAAGCACGCTCACTTGGATCTGTATCCTGGTGCTGGAAGGCGATGGAGAGAACTGTGGTTCAAAGAAAGGATGAACGTTAAAATGGTAAAAGAGGTCATAGCTGGCTCGCCGAATGTTACGCAAGTGTGGATGGATGCGTTTTGGAATGAAAGGGAGGCGGAGATGGTTTTGCGTGCAATTGAAAGCTTGAAAACGCTGGAAAAGGTAACCTTCGGACAATTCGGTTCGAGAAAGTGGAGGAAGAAAGAGGTCGAGACTTTCATGTGGAGGATGAGCGGGAGGGTCAAACAACTCGAAGCCTACGAAGTGGACGACTCTGCTTATTCGTCATCAACCGGGCTCCAATTATCTCCTGGCCTAACATCCTTGTTCCTTCGAACTTATCCACCTCTTCCATCGCTCTCCATCCCGCTCTCCCTCTTGACCCTGAGTCTCTCCCACATGTGTCCCCTCCCACCTTCCATTTCAGATTCCCCTCTACCACCTCTTCTCGAACATCTCCGAATGGAACTGTCCCCTTTCTCGGTGGATGAAGATATGTCCATCCTCCCCACTCCGCTGGACTTTTCACATCTCACACACCTTACTTCGCTCTTCCTTGACGGTGGAGGTGAAGCTTCAAACCTCGTTTCCCCCGACTTCTTCAGCACTCTAGAAAATGCAAAAGCGATCGAACGCATAGAGATTATGTACTGCGTGGTGGAGTGGATCAATTTCCGAGAATTTATCTCTTGGTTCTTTGGAGATCGTGGAGTGAAGAAAGTGAAGAAGGACGGGGATGTGATTGAGGAGGATGGTTCCCAGGAGAGAGAACCGAGCGAACGAGGTTTACAGGTTCTGTTGTTATTTGGAGAGTGGGAGGAGGAAGAAATCAGGATCGCTGGCAGGACAATGAGAGAGTGTGGGGTTGGCGACCTGAGGCCGTCAAAGATTTGTTGGGGCAGTGTTCTGGAAGATGATGGGAGTCAACTTCCCGAGTAAGATGCGCCAAGAAGTTACTCAGTGAAGGATCTGTCACTTTCACGTTGGCAGACTCTTTCAACGGAGCGTGAGAGCCTTTATCTCATTAAGTAGGTGATATATTGTATGGATGTACATGGTCTAAGTCCTTGAATTGAATGTCCTGGGAAATGCCACTGAAGGCAGAACGTATTACCAACTAAAGTCGGCTTGTTTATTTGCCATCCCCATATAAGGAACAACAACGGTCTGGCTTGGTTCAACGAAGAGGATGTGCCCGCTATAAATCGGAAACCTGAATGGAAATCAGTATCTACGGATGCAGCTGCAGAATAGTAAGAACATACTGAGGGTGATCCTCTGGCTTCTGAAATGAAACGACTACATCCACAGAGCCCCCAGCCGCAACTGTTACGCTTTCAGGGGCAGAAACAGTCGTCAGAGGGTCATTTGTTGTCTGGGGCGTTTCTCCACTCCGACGCGTCTCGCCTTCGGCGTAAGCAAAAGCAGTGACAGAAGATTGCGCTTTGACCATGAATCGTCTCTCCTCCTTCCCAAAGTTGGTGAGCTTGACAGTATGATTGGACACAAAATTGACAGTATCGTTGAGATTGAGGGCGTAGGGTTCGAAAGTGACAGAGTTGTCGACTGCTCGCTGCACATTCAGTCTTCCGCTCCCAGTTTGAGCAGCTGAAGCGATGGATGAATCCTCATCCGAAACAGCGAGGAGTTGAGCGGTCGATGAGAACAGGCTGCGAATCTGCAAGCCGGTCAATCCTTCAGCCTTTCTTGCGCTCAACCACAAAGCCGCGCTTCCGGCGGCGAGAGGAGAAGCGACACTGGTACCCGAAAACTCTTGATACTTGCCACCAAAGGTGGTGGTGAAAACGCCGTCGACAGGTGCGAGGAATGACGGGTTGAGGACCGGTCCCGTCAGCGTCAAGGAAGGCCCCCAAGAAGAAAGACCTGGGCTCGGCAGACCGATACCTGAACCAGACTGAGCGCCGCGTGTGAGAGAGGTGAAGTCGATAGTCTGGTTAGGAGAAGCATGGAGGAGAGTAAAGACGTCGGCGCTGATGTATCCAACCCCTTTGAGACCTTGCTCTAGGCCCGAGGTCGTACCGGGAACATCTGCCATGACGAGAATGTATGATGCTTTTGCCGCCCCAAGGTTGGAGAATTTTGGTCCGTATCTGCCCATCCTGTATAAACAAGCGTCGTTGGACTTTGGGGAAAGAACAAACCTGCAACCACCGGATCTTACCAGCGTAACAACTCCAGAGAGATCAGTGCCGGCTGGGAATGGAGAACAAGCATCATTGATGACGGAAGAGTTCGGATTCGAAGCATCGTAAAGGGGCAGGGAGGCGTTGAATGGGAAGTAGCTGTAATAACCGAACGTCGACCCATTGGTAGTCTTTCCTTCATAGGAAAAAATAGGGCTTGTATCTACTCCTCCTATGGACCAGACATTCGGCGCTTGACCGACGGCTGCTGTTAGGAACATGCCCTCTGAGCCTGAGTTTCCTATGGAAGCAGTGATAATGACACCTTGCTGTTCCACAAGATGAGGTCAAGATTTGCAAGAGATACTGGAACTTACCTCCCGTGCAAGACGATCAGCTACCAAAGCAGCTGGATTATCGTCGAAATATGGAGATCCAATAACGAGCGAGACATTAATGACATCGGCTCTACAGGTGTCACGACTTCACGGTGCCATCGTTTGGTTTGACAAAGGAACATACCCATCCTCCACAGCCGCGAGTAAAGCATCAATCCAGACTTCCTGGGTTGAATACCTTCATTCCGCTATCTCAGTTCTTTCTCATGGCGCGATGTCGGCGAAGGAAGACGCACACTCCACCACATCCGTACACGCGGTAAAATCCCAGTTCTGCCAAAGGTGCGATGCCAAAAAATGGGTAATCGTCGTTGGGGTCCGCAGCAATGGAGCCTGCCTAACCATGGGAGAATGGATGAGATCTTGCCGTTGCATTGTAAAGAGGGTGAACATACGACGTTTGTTCCGTGTGGAAGGATTCCACAAAGGTCCATTGGGTCGTCATCCTTTTCCTTCCTCAGATATGTGTCATGGGATAGAAAAAGGATCAGTTACAGGGACAGGGACATCGCCGTCGGCTTGGAAGTCGTCACCCTTACCTCGCATTATTGAAGAAAGCTTCAGTGCATAAAGGGGACACCTACGACCATATCACGTCCAAAAGATACCTTGCAACCAGCTCCAAAGCATCCTCCTAATGCCGGATGGGTGTAATCGAATCCCGAATCGATAATAGCGACTTTGATGCCTGCCCATCCGCTTAATCAGCAGTAGTTTCTGCTTGATGCAAATGAAGGGCGGACCTTGACCTAGAATCCCACGCTGATGTAACGAAGTCGCGTTGATGAGTTGATGAGGGAAGTAGTCGCTGTTCTTGAACCCTTCATAATCCGGACCAAAAGGTGGCACATAATCTCTCTTCTTCTGAACCGCTCCTTCTGATACATTCCGCTTGGACTTCCATTTGCCCGACCGCTTCATCTCTCGCATCCTGGCGGCGTCAGGATGCGCAACCCTCTCGTTCTCCCATGCATTCTTCACGCCGTCCAGAGAACGTAATTCGGAGAGAGAAAGCGAGACGTTGCGCAGGGATAGTCCATTGAACGAGGAGTGTGTCCAGCGACGAGTGATCTGGGTACCGGGAGGAAGGGAGACGGAGGAAGGTGAAGCATTCGAGGAAAGCTCGACGATGTAGCCGTTCGACGGCGCGGCTTGGGCTGAGGAGAACAACAGAACGAGTGGAAGAATGAGTGACGGGGACAGCATTGTAGCTAGATTAGTCCACAAGGCCGTATAACAGCTAGTATTAAAATGGAATGGTAGAAAGAGGGCGACGGGTAACAGCGAGCGCTCTTATAACATCACTGGACAACATGGGGACGAAGGAAGGTATGTCGGTCTGACATGAAGCATGCGGACTCACTCGGAAACAAGGACAGGCATCGTTCACTTGCCCGTACACAGGACACGGTGGACACCAGGACAACCTGTAGTAGAATACATCCTGAATTCAGCTTGCCGCTTGTTGCTTTTCAAATTCTCATGCATTGCTACCTTGGTTCTGATTGGTTTCAAGTGAGTGAGCTCTCCGCCGTTCACCCCTGGGCGGGAAGGCTGAACGATTAACTCACCACAAGATTACTCGTAAGCCCTTTGCAGCCTTGCTTATAGCAAGGTCACTGGCAAGCTACACGCATGCCTTACCAGTCAAACCTTGGTGCACTGGTATTTACTGTGAGTATTAGGAGTCCAATGCCTCTATTGCTTTCAATATTGTTTGGATATTTTACCTCTGCAAAAGGATTGAGTGACACTTTAAATGATAAATGAGTCTACGCTCGATTGGAGACGGTGGACTGGCAAAGAGGGTCCAGTGACTTTTGCCTCAACTTACAACCCAGCATTCTGCCTCTTCTTCTCCACCACCCAACCCATGAAGTGATCCCTAAATTTGATCATCTCTCGCTCTGCAAACGGCATGAAGTGAGCCGAAATCACAGCGGCAATTCCTGATTCGAAGTCGACAAACCAATAGGTGTTCATGAGTCTAAGCAGCAGGCCAACAACATGATAAGCGCAAGTCCTTCATTGAAGCAATTAGGAGGACGAAAGAGGAAAACTACGAACCCTCCCCAGCCGATTGTCCCATTTTCCAATCCATACTTGGTCTTATCATTAGCTACCATCCCGTTCAACAAACACCATCCATTCGCCATCCCTTCTGTCCCTCCTGCCTCAGACTCCAAAAACTTCTCAAACTTGCTCATCCCTTGTGACTCATGCATCTCCCACGGTGGAGAAGGCAGTGTGATCCCAGTGCGTTTCAGGCCGTCGCTACGGGCCTCTTCAAAGAGCGAAGGGGAGAGAAGATATGAGCCAGACGTTGTCCTGCCCCCTAGGAGGACGCAGTGGAGGATGTTGGAGAAGGCAGAGAGCGACTATACACGGGTTGTGAGTTGTAACGCATGGCAAGAGAGGGAAGTAAACGGCGTACCCCGTGCAGCCCTCCACTGGTCTCCCATCTCCAGCCTTCCGGCGGTGCACCATCAGTTGTATCGTATTGTACCTTCGTATCATTCAAGGATCAGGCAATAATAGTCAGGCCGAAAAGAACACTGACAGGGAAGTGTGGGATGGGGTTAAACATTCTCCTACCCTCGTTCACCTGGATCGCCATGCTCGGCATCAGGCTCTTCTTGATCGATGGAGTGATGTGGAAATTTAGATCATCGCTGCAAATATTCAGCGGATCAAATACCAACTCCTTGTGAAGTTCCATAATATTCTTATGAACTCCTTTTGATGCCGATATCCGTTCGATGAATTCCGCCACCCAGTTCGAGCACTTTCCATACCTAAGCCATTTACCAGGAAGCATCAATTCCTACATCCACCAATGTCTAATCAGGGACACACAGGAATGGCGTGCCAGCTTCAAAAGCTCGAGGAACATCGAGCATTTCGAACGTAAGATATGGCTCGTTAGCGTCTTCCTGCACTTCCGTCAACATGTTGCCACAATAAAAGTGCGTGATCTCACCAAATCTGCTCCTGCCTCCCAAGTGAAGGGCATCCAGAACCCTCCGGTTTGTAATAGCAGTTGCCTCAGAGTGATTCCCCTCTCCGGTTCTTTCAAGATGGGCCGTTTCTTTCCAGCTTCCCCGTCCTCCTCCCAACCACCAAAAACCGTTCCTGCGCCTTTTCCCCTCGCAGCATCGAATTCAGGAATTAACGCAGCCAGATCCTCCACACTATCAATGTCGAACTTATACTTCTCGACGAGGATGAGGGCGACGAGTGCGAGAGGAAGCTTGGAAACAGAAGCGAGCCAGAATGTACTCTCGTCCGTCAATGGACGAGAGTCAGTCGGGGAGTAGACGCCAGCAAAAGCGGACGCGAAGACACCACCCTTGTCGCTGAGGGCTACAGCTCCCAGACCTGTGCCCATCGACCTGTAAGTTACACATATGCAAGAGGAAAGAGAGAAACCTGCCGGGTGCTATTCCTTCGTCAACTGCTGATTTGAGGAGGGCGTACAATTCATCGTTCAAGTTCGCCATCTCAACTCGTGTGGGAGCTCATAGGATAGGAAGCTAGCTTTTATACGCTCCTGACCATAAAATTGTTCAAACTTCAGCGCGAGAATTGGGTCGTTCAGGGAGGCAGCAATTACCAGTCACCATTGATTCATTATGGGTACGCGACAAGATTGCTAAGGCTGCCTAGGCGAGGGGCCGGCAACAGTGGACAGGCAAGGAGAATCGTCAATGTCTCCCTGACATTTCTAACAACGATTCCACAGGGGGTACGCGCATGATCTCTCTGTCTGATGCTCTCTGCTATGCAGTGCACGGCTTCTTCTCCTTCTGCATCCATGAGTAAGCCATCAACTAGGTCCTAAGCCAGTGTATGTCCTTAACAAAGTACCTAGTCCACAATCCCAATTTTCCCGCGCCGCCTCCTGTGTGCAACGCAACAGCTCTAGAGAGTGGACCTCGACTGTCCCGTGTAACAATGCCCTTTGGGTCATTATCAACATAAGTTAGGCTTTCGATCAACATAGAAGGTCCTCAGAATGCAAATTCCCAGAAAGAAGGTCAGGGAATGACAAGAATCTGTGGTCACTGCCGTGCTGCTTCATTTCATCTTTCATCATTTCTACCCTAGATAGTGTCGGTGGCCTTTCATGGCCCTTCAAGCCCTGCCCGGCGAGGAGCATCCATCAAACACAATTAACAAATCAAGAAGAGGAATTACCGACTAATCATCGCCATCGAAGAGCGACCTTGATGTGTCGGTTCCGTTACAGAATTTCCTCCGCCTTGAAGATCAGAGAGAGTTGGCACAAGGTCACTTCATTTGATTTGTTCCAGGGCTGTGCCTTCGATCGTTGTTATATTTCAAGGCTCATCGCGAACATTATACAGAGACAAGACAAGATGGGTGTACAAATTAGTCTTCGATATTAACTTGTGATGCTTTCCTTTCCTCAACACGAGAACTTAGGTCAGGTAATCAATACCGTTAGGGCAAAGTTCGATCGTGTATCCTTCCGTATTGAAGCCGTTCTCCTACATTGACGTTACACCAAGTCTGGAGCATATAATGGACACATACGATGTTTTGGCACGTGAACGTGCTTGAAAAGTCGTCGTAGGCTACATAACGAATATTTCCAAGTTTTTACCATGCAAGATGGAATGAGGAGAAAGACGCACGGAAGGTGTATCCAGAAGGAGACCCAGTCTTCAGCCACTGGATGGTGGGGAGAATTGTCTCAGTCCAAGCCGGCGAGGAGTTGACGCAGTCACCAGTGGCTTTCCGAGCTGTCAGACTGGTTGATAAGAGGAGGAAGAGCGACACAAACAGGCTGGGACGCCGATGTTCATGCTCTCCCACTGAGCACAACCACAGCAGGCGTTATCGGCTCCAGGCTGGTAGCACGATCCTGAAGTAAAGGAAATAGTAGATCAGCATATGTCAAACTGGATACCGAACACGCACCAGAGGTAACCCCACAACCTTGGAACGCACCGACCGTGCCAGTGAAAGCACCTGTTTTCAGGTCAGCGAGGGATGTTCTTAAAAGTGACGAAGACGATACCATTAGTCACAGAATTGGAGCAGCCGAAGATACCTGAGTCTCCATCAACTACACAAGCCTGGTTTACGGTCCAGTATCCACTGAGAGCTCCGCAAACCCTCGCGAGCTGACCATTGACGGCGGCGGTTCCACAGACCTCGCCTCCAGAGCAATCGGCGTTCGAAGAACACGACGCCTGGCTCCCCCCCGTAGCCCACTGGTATTCATCCCCAGGAGGAGAAAATTTCCAGCTGTCGCCTCCGAGTCCGGTGTTGGGGTTAGGAGACCCAACGTTCGCGCACGTGTAAGGGTTCCCAGAGTCTGCGTTGGTGACTGATGGGGTTATGGAGATGGGAACGTTGACACCTGGTCAAGGGTGTTAGAAACGATGAGGGTAAAAGTCGAATAGCGGACCATGGATGTTGGAGAGGTCTCCGTAGTCGATGCCGGTTTTCACAAGGGTGAACTCCGCCTTTCCACCTAACAGTCGTGGTGATCGACTAAGTATATTTGTCGCAGCAAACTAGGGAAAACATACCTGGCCCGTTGGCACTGCACCCTGCAGATTCGCAAGTCGCGTCGTCGGCGGTACAGCTCGTTCCAACCTCACAGAACCTGTCCTAGCCGTTACCTCCGGGTCGAAAAAAGTTGCAGGAAACAGACGCAAAGTTTCCACTCCTACATCAGAATGTCAGCCTTGCAAACATCAACTACAGTTGGCACGAACCAAGCAGCGCTGTTGCCGTTGTCAAGACCAGCATAAGTGATCGTCGATGTCGCTCCAACTGGAATGCGCCAGTTTCCCAATGAAGGGGTAGGATTGTCCCAATAGCAGATTCCGTTGGCATCGTTGCTGACCATAAGCCAGTCAGAATTGGAATGCCGTAGAACGAAGTTGAAAATCACTCACCAGGAAGAGCCAGCGATACATCCCTCCGAGCAGTTATTGGTAGCTCCGGATGTCGCCTGGAAGAAGACATCGTGCTTGCAGGAATTCTTTGAAGGTGAACGTCGAGATGGCGCGTGGGCAAGCGCGACGGGGGTGAAAGAAAGCGGCGAGGAGGATGCTTCTTCTTTAAGGGATGGATGGTAATACTGGCGTTCCAGCTTTTCTTTTATAAGCCAGAGAGCTGTAGCGGTTAAGGACGAGCGTGTTGGAGGACGGGAGGGAAGCTGGAGCTGGGGTACTGTGAGGGAGGAGTTGCGAGACGTTGATCGCAACATGGAGGTAGCTGTGGCACATTTCAGCAACTCGAGCGTGGCGAAACAGTGGTCCCAATAGCAGATTCCGTTGGCATCGTTGCTGACCACAAGCCAGTCAGAATTGGAATGCTGTAGAACGAAGTTGAAAATCACTCACCAGGAAGAGCCAGCGATACATCCCTCCGAGCAGTTATTGGTAGCTCCGGATGTCGCCTGGAAGAAGACATCGTGCTTGCAGGAATTCTTGAAGGTGAACGTCCGAGATGGCGGCGTCTGGGCAAGCGCGACGGCGGTGAAAGCGAAAGCGGCGAGGAAACGGAGTTGGGCCATGTCTTCTTCTTTAAGGGATGGATGGTAATACTGGCGGGTTCCAGCTTCAAGTTCTCTTTTATAGCCAAGAGAGCTGTAGCGGTTAAGGACTCGAGCGCGTGTTGGAGGACGGGAGGGAAAGCTGGAGCTGGGGTAGCTGTGAGGGAGGAGTTGCGAGGGATGACGTTGATCGCAACATGGAGGTAGCTGTGGTCACCATTTCAGGCAACCTCGAGCGTGGCGATTAACAGTTGGTGACGCAGTTTGGGAGAAGGCGAAAGCCTTGGTGAGGGGCAACATGTGAGTGTTCATAAAGCCTTAAGTGTTGCCTTCCGGACGCATGCGGAGATTATCAGGACTTGACGTTGATCGTGGGGGTCGTTGGCGGGAGGGAATCAAGTTCAATTTACTTGGATTTTGCAACGCCAACATTTTGCACAACGGCAAAGACTGCTGTTTCAGAACAGAACAGTTTTCTTGGTTTCAATGCAGGCATGGAACGCTAACACCGGCTCACGTGCCGGCAAGGGGAGTGGACTCCTTGATCTCATCGGCATAATCATCCACACGAAGCGAAAGAAAGGATCGCTTTCTAACACATTTTGAACTTTCCTGCATTACATTGAGTGACTATAACCACTGCACGTATACAGCTCAATTCCATCCCTCCCTCCAAGGACCAAAACATGGTCCATCCTTCATAAGGTACAGTCTTTAAGCACCGCAAAGGTAGAGGTTGACGCCAACATTAGCGGTGTTGCATTGCCTGATAGATCTACAGGCAAGTACGAATCAGATGTGAGAACATAAGCGAAAGAAGACTGAGTCTTACGATCCGTCATCGACTCCAGGAACCCAGCAGTCGGCAGGCCCAGAGCTGGGGGAAGGGCAGTGGCCACCAGTGCAGCTTCCATCAGTCCAGGACCATGCAAGAGGGATGCTCCATCCCGCAACACGGGAAAGGTTGCACTAGACGTAGCGAGGTATGAGCATCTTATATGATGATAATCGGCAAAAGTCAGTTCACACTTACTTGCTGGAACGAAGGATCTATTCAAGACAAGAACAAGCATTAGAGAACACAAGGAGAAAGGAAGAGCAACCCACTGCTGAAGTCGCACTCGAGTCTAGTGCATCCCGGTCCGTCGTCACCTTTCAAGTCCACAGGTTTAGCACGAGGTGCAGTTGCATGAAAAGTAAAGAAATGTACCAGGGCACTCTCCGCTCTCTCCAAAAACAATGAAAGAGCTAGCAAGGGCGGGAACAGATACGGAGTAGGAGCCACCATTGGTAGAAAGGGTTCCGCTAATGTGATTGAAAGAGCCTAAGAAAGAAAGAAAGCAAAACAGACCAAGTCAATCAATGTGTGCTCTCCGCGTCACTGCACACAATGGTGGGAGGCATACCAGATTTGACATGTCCTCGCTTGCCCTCGCCGCAATAGTTGTAGATATTGACGACGTGGTCAGCGGCGACGAAGGACACCAAAGATAGGGTGAGAGCGAAGACGGAGGAGGCAGAGACCATTGTGGTGAATTAAAGACAAGAGGGGAAGACGAGATACGATCTGGATGAGCAATCCCAGTCGATCTTCTCTCCTTTTATACCCCCACGTAGGCCAGAGATAGCACCAGAAATGGAAGACTCAGGACGGATCATGGGCAGAGCCTCCCATAAGACCTTGTCTAGCACGATGCTTTTCGCGTGGTTTAGTGCTTTCAGGAAACGGCTCCGCAGCTCTCAGCTCCTGTCCATTGAACTTTTTGGAGTAGACATGACGAGGTCCTCGCAGAAAGAAAACGTGAGGGGTGTTTACCTTATCACGAATCGAGGAAAATGCCATGAAAGACAACAAGGTGATACAACTAAGAGCCAAAAAATACACTCGTCTAAATAATGAACCTTGCGAGGAGGACTCGGCATCGCTTTCTCCTTCTCATCAGTGACCTGGCCCTACCGAGCACCTCTCCGTCCCCTTCCACTGCCTTCCACGTCTTTGTCTTGAATATTGAAATTGAATGAAGAAGAATAACCTCCACAATGGAAATGTAAAAGTAAATGCTCACGTGCAAAATCTCTGCTGGTCAAATGCGACGCGAGATGTGTGATGCAACCATGCAACCAGAGCGCTCCTGATTTATAGCGTGCCGGGAAGGCAGCAATTCAGAAGTAATATGAGGTACGCATTTCTACCAGATAGCGCTGGGAAGGTGATGTGAAGGTGAAGGTGAACAACAAAGGCACCATGAAATTTGTGGAATATCTTCCAAGTTCCTACGTTGAGTGTATTGAGACGTCAAAGACATGACACCATCACACTGCAATTGATCAGTTGCCTGACTCTATATGCTTTTCTTTGCTTGAAAAGCATTAGAGATCATATCAGAGCAATTACTCGGGCTCCGCACAGGATGCTCTTTCGTACTCTTGATCTTTTATGCTGAACCCTGACGTCGGGCCCCGAAGCGGTGGCTTTGTCACTCAAGGTCTCATCGACCTCCAAGAGCATGATTTATTCATATTGGATTAGCGATGAGCTCAGGAATGCCTTCTATTCTTATTCTCCAATCCCGCAGGAGAGTCACTACTGTACGGATTGTTTCCCTTCTCCTCTGTCTTTGCCGCCAGACAGTAACAACTCCTCCAGCGGGTTTGTCAGCCCATAAGAGTGTAACTGTTGCCGACCTCGGTTGCAAACGCTGCGTTCCTATTCGTGCTTTCCTTGCCAAGGCAAGGGTGATGACCCTAGCAGGTAAGCCATTGCATAAGGGTTCATTCCCCTCTCCTCTGTTCGCTGCCGAACAGTAACAACTTCCCCAGCGGGTTCGTCAGCCATAAGACTGTCGCCGATCTCATTTTGCACCCACTGCATCCCTAGGCAAGGATGACGTGATACCTGGTTACTGGTGAAGTCGAGTGAGAGAACTAGGAGGGATGGGCGCTTGCCTATAAAAGAGATGTTTCATACGGATCGGAAACGATAACGAAATATTTTCGGGCAACGTTCTAAACTACTCAAAGATGGCTCCTGTGAAAATTGCAGTTGTAGGCGTTGGATCTTTAGGTGAGCTATTATACATTTGCGTGGAAATGTAATCACAAGCAACCTGTAGGATCTATTCACATCCGTGAACTCTTAAAATTTCCTGATCTCTACATTCCAATTGCGATCACTTCCTCTAAGACCACACTCCTTCCCGCCTCCCAAGTGCGCGTCATTGATTATTCCTCCCCATCATCTCTGGCTTCCGCCGTCCAAGGGGTCCACACCATAATCAATACGGCCTTCCCTAGCGCAAGCTCCATCCAAGAGTTCCTCGCTGGTCAGCTCCGACTCATTCAGGCTGCAGATGAGGCAGGAGTCAAGAGATATATCCCCAGTGAGTGGGCTATGAACAAGAAGGTGAACCAATACATCCAGCTTTATGGCTTCAAAGACCCTATCATGGAAGCTTTGAGGAAGACCAAGATGGAGTTTACGGCCGTCAGACCTGGCATTTATATGAATTTCTTCGCGTTTGGATCGCCCAAAGAGAGAGTGGTAGAGGACGCATTCGATGGAGTCAGGTTCGTCACCCTTCCGCCATTTGTTACCATATTCTCAGCTGAAGTCACAAGCTAGATATAACCCTTACGTCGTGAACATTGAGGATGGAACAGCCAACAACCCCGGAACGGGGAACGACTTGGTGACATTCACGAAAGCACAAGAGATCGCAGTGATGACCGTGAAACTGTTGGCCCTCGAAAAGTGGGAAGAGGAAAGTGGAGTCGTTGGTTCGACGATGTCTTACAATGAAGTCATTAAATTAGCCGAAAAGTTGACAGGTGTGGCCCCTCTTGATGCCTTGTGCTGCTGAAACTAACGCCTTTTGATGAAGGGAAAAAGTTCAATGTCACCTACATTCCCAAAGAGCAGCTTGAAGCACAGAAAGCTGAGTTGGAGAAAGGCTTGCCTGAAACACTCTTCCAACATTTTGTCGTTGAGGTTTGTCCTAAACTGAACATCGAACAAATTACTAAGAGTTTGGCAGGGCTTCCTAGCGGCGATAAAACTGGGAGGCGATGCGAGTGTCAAGCCTACGCTCAACCAACGTCTTGGGAATCCCAAACTCACCACTGTGGAAGAATTTTTGCAAAGATGGTGGGCTTAGGGTGTTGCAGCAAGTTTCGTCCACTGTGGATGAGTTGAGCTCACAGTTACTTCAAGTTAACATCATGATTTCTGAGTTCTGCAATCTATCTCGTGATTGATCAGTGTTGAAGACCTTACAGGGAGTAATTGCAGCCTGGCTTTCATTTTATTTGTACAACAAGGTCAGTTGACAAAGTTTTCAAAGTAATATGGCAATTTGAATGGATTCTCAATCGCTGCCTCATCCCGCATAACAACGTGATCCTTCAATCCTTCAGCCTCCTCCTCCTCCTCTTCAAAAGGCAGCTCCTCTGCCTCCATCATCGCCTCCTCTTCCCCACAGAAGCTTTGACACCCATCGCTTCCTCCTTGCTCGCCAGCTGGTTCTTTCCACTTTCCTCGTCAAAGCTTCAACACTGTAAACTGACGTTGTCTGATCATCAGAAGCTTCCACTTTACCCTTCCCTTCTTGAGGCTAACACTTCACAGAGGGCTTTTTCCTTCACTGTGCGCACACTACATCCAGCGTCCAACGATGGTCACATTAACGATAAGGCAACCCGCGCACACTAGCAGCAAGTCATTCATTAACCGCATTGAGGATGTTTCCCGTTCCCCCCGATGTTTCCCCTCCTCAGTCTGTTGCTAATTACTGCCGGACAGTAACATCTTCTCCAGCGGGTGTGTCCTCCATACGAGCGGGCTTTTCGCCGATCTCGGTTTGCACCCGCCAGGTCCTATTCTTGCGTTCCGGCAAGGATGATGAGAAAGCTGGTTTTGTGGAGCAGGAGGGGATGGGATTTTGCCTATAAAAGGAGAGGGGTTATGCAAGGTGGGAAACGGTAACAAACATATTATCAAGCAAAGTTCGAAAACCAATCAAGATGGCTCCTATTCAGATTGCAGTTGTAGGTGTTGGATCCTTAGGTGAGATTCCCAAACTTCTGCGTAGAAATGTAATGAAACAACTTGTAGGGTCCATGCATATCCGCGAGCTTTTAAAATTTCCTGATCTCTATACTCCATTTGCGATCACCTCCTCCTCAAAGACGACACTCCTTCCCGCCTCCCAAGTGCGCGTGATCGATTATTCCTCCCCATCTTCTCTGGCTGCCGCCGTCCAAGGGATCCACACCGTAATCAACACGGCTTCCCCGAACGCCAGCTCCGTCCAGATGTTCCTCGAAGGTCAGCTCCGACTAGTTCAAGCTGCAGATGAGGCGGGAGTTAAGAGATATATCCCAAGTGAGTGGGCAATGAGCAAGGAGATGAACCAATATATCCAGCTTTACGCATTCAAAGATCCTGTCATTGAAGCTTTGAGGAAGACAAAGATGGAGTTTACAGCTGTAAGACCTGGCATTTACATGAATTTCTTTGCTTTTGGATCGCCCAAAGAGAGGGTTGTCGAGGACGCATACGATGGAGTCAGGTTCGTCATCATTCCATGTCTAGCATCCTTGATTACCCTACCCTCAGCTGAAGTCTCATTGCAGATATCATCCGTATGTCGTGAACATTGCGGATGGTACAGCCAACATCCCAGGAACGGGAAACGAGTTGGTGACGTTCACAAAAGCGCAAGAGATCGCAGTGATGGTCGTGAAAATGTTGGCCCTCGAAAAATGGGGAGAGGAAAGTGGAATCGTTGGTTCAACGATGTCGTACAATGAAGTTGTCAAATTGGCTGAAAAATTCACCGGTATGACGCGCTTTTGATATCCTTTTGCTTTAGTACTGACGATTTTTGATGTAGGAAAAAAATTCAATGTCACCTACACGTCACAAGAGCAGCTTGAAGCACAGAAAGCCGAGTTGGAGAAAGGTCTACCCGAAAACTACTTCCAGCACTTTGTTGTAGAGGTTTGTCATAAACTGAGTGTTGAACGGATCGCTGAGAGTTCCACAGGGTTTCCTAGGAGCGGTGAAACTGGGAGGCGGCGCGAGTGTTGAGCCTACACTCAATCAACGACTTGGGAATCCCAAACTCACCACTGTGGAAGAATTTTTGGAAAGATGGTGGGCTTAGAATGTTCCGCAAGTTTGGCCAAACCGGAACAAGTGGGGTCCCAAGTGAAAAACGCCAAGGGAAAACAAGGGGCCAACTCAAAACCTTAAGGACGAACTAACAATTAACCTGAATCAATGAACCGGTGGTGAAGAAAATAACGGACCAACAAAACAGAAAACCAAAATGCAAATAACCAACGTCCGGGGCAAGCGAAAAAAAGTTTGAAAACAATAGCTCAATTTAAGGATCCTCAGACCCGGCCCGCATCTCCCATAACAACATCATCCTTCAATCCTTCATCCTCCTTCTCTTCCTCCTGTTCTTCAAAAGGCGGTTCCTCTGCCTCCATCTCCTCTTGCTCTTCCTCCACAATGTCATCAGGATCTGACAGCTCCTCATCGCTGCCTCCGCCCTCGCCCTCCTCCTCGCTCGCCGGCGGGTTCTTCCACTTCTCCTCCGCTGGCAAACCCTCCGTAGCATAAACTGCTGTTGGCTGATCATCGGAAGCCTTAGCTTTGCCTTTTCCCTTCTTGAGGCCAACGGATGACTGCTGTTTCACGGAGGGCTTTTTCTTCGCTTCTTTGTTCT
This sequence comes from Atractiella rhizophila, assembly GCA_021432655.1. Lineage (NCBI taxonomy): Eukaryota > Fungi > Basidiomycota > Atractiellomycetes > Atractiellales > Hoehnelomycetaceae > Atractiella > Atractiella rhizophila. The sequence continues at coordinate 22,856 of MU271487.1, forward strand.
GCGCAAACACTGAATCCGGCGTCCGAAGGTTAGTTACATGGAGACTACAGCAGGAGAATGAACGGGAGGGAGACAAACATCTTTGTGCTTCTTTTAATGCTTGTACTAGACCTTCTCCATCAGACCATTTAAGTGCCTCTGCAGCTTCAAGGAGATCCTTTGGAGTTAGCGTTGAGCGTTTGTGATTGGAAGCGGCATCCAGTGCACTTTATCTCACCACTGAGTTGACGCGTCTTCGGAGCGAATGGGTTCATGGGAACGCTCACAATGTTGCTGGAGCATGATATTGGAGAAAACGAAGGTACGGAAGAAGGAGACACGCACTTAAGTAAGAAACAAAGATAGAGGTTGCTATTTGGACTGCTGGTGATAAATCTTTCGCCATCTTGAACGTATCTGGCAGCTGTGGTGCACCGTTAGGGCACGAAAGCATTCTTATTGGTTTAGAGACGCACAGAATCTCTTGTGAGTCGCGACACTGATTTCGAGTCAAGTTAGACTGAGAACTTGAAAAGAAACATTAGAACTTACCCGTTGCTTGTGGTAGAAGGAACTGGTCAATCCCTTCACTTCCATCTTCTGCTACCGCGTGCTCTGCTGAACGCGTGTCGGAAGAATCAGCCATGAGGATTTGGATTCACCGTCTTAACCTCTGATTTCTCGCAGTGAAGCTTAAGCGCGTTAATGTTCTTCTTGCGTATCCAGCAGTACCCGGGTCAGCGCACCGATGCTTGCGGTACCGCACCAGGATCACCCAAGATATGACGTCATGACTCTTCACACGACAGAATATAAAACGACGAAGACCTTTCTTCTCCCATCCACAAATTCAACAAATCTAGCGCTTAACAACATCACCACAACAGCCTTTATCAAATAAATCACCAACATGACCAAATCCTTCAACACCGTTGTGTACAAGCCCGACTCTCAATCCACCAACGAGTACATCGCCGTGATTTCAGATGTTGCCCTTTACAAGAAATGGCAAGAAGGAGGTGCGTCTCTTTCCATCTGTCATCGGGTACGGCTTTGTTGATTCTCTGCTTCTGGTGGGGCAGACAAGTGCGTTTTATCATTATCGATCCGTCGGAGATTAATGAGAATCGTCTGAAGGACCGTCCCAATTGCTGAGTTTGTAGACACTTTTGAGATCTTTCACACCGGTACTGGGACGCAAGGCATCCTTCAGCGGCCGTCAAAGCAGGAGCTAGACACTGTGTTTGAGACACATAACGTTCGTCTCCGGTTTCCCCACTATCGAACTACATATTGAAATTTGGTGCCGATGTAGGACACTGCTGTCATAACCATTGTCCTTGAGAAAGGAACGTTAAAGACAGGAGCAGAGATCAAGGGGTATGGATCCAAGGTACGTTGTTTCGTCCATGTCTAGGAAGGTCAACGGAGATCACTCATTCTGTTTGACTCGAATCCAGAATGATGCGAAATCAGGAGGCAACCAAGTGTCGAAGGGTGCGACCGGCGGAGGAAGGTAGTCTGTTCAATAAGAATGAAATAAAGCAAAGACAATCTGTATTTCTGGACAACAATAATGTTATACCAATAACCTGCTCGCGAAAGCAGATTTACTTATCATACTCACGGCGCGATTTCAGAAGCTACGGAACAAACATGTCTTGAATTGGAACTGTTTCAATGGTACAAAATCAGGCGAGGTATGAGATCCATGTACTGCCAGACGATCACTACTTTTAAATGCTCTTCCCATCATCGCTCCCCAAGCTACTAGCAATGTCAGACTTCTCCATCATGTGTTCTTCCTTCTTATCCATCTCGTCCATCCCTCCCTCGATCCTTCCGTTCTTCCCATTTCCAATCTGCTCGCGCGGTGAATGTCTCACCCTAACCTTTCCATCAACGAACAGCTCGTCGATCTCCTCCAGCGAGAGGTTGGCGGTCTCAGGGAAGAAGAGGTAGAGCAGTGGGATCATGGCGAAGTTCGCGAGAGCCCATGGGATGTAGAACTTGTAACCGATGTTGTTGATACCGGAAGGAGTGATTTGAATAACGATGAAGTTCCAAAGGAACTGGGTGGCCGCTCTGTTCCCAATGTATCTTATCAGTCCTACTCTGCGCAGAAGTCAGGAGTTACTGACCCTAGACCTGCGGCTCGCGAACGACAAGCAAGAGCTGATATTTCAGCACCATAAATCCAACCTAGAGCGCCACCTTAGCATCCGAAGAGAAGTGAACAGTTGGCATACCAGGAGCTAACCAGCCGAAGCTGAAGAAGTCAAGGAAGAGAAACAGCCCGACAGTTGCGACGTAAGGAGCAGCAGAGGATGAACCCAGATGGGCGACACCTCCAGCTCTGTATAGCCCATAATGTGAGTGTGGAGGTCTAGAGAGAAGAATGGAGAAAGGTACAGCATGCATTGGCCCACTCCGCAGAAGAAGCAGGCGACCATCATCGTTCTCACTCTCCCCAGACGTTCGATGGCGAATAAGCACCCGATTGCGCAGAACAGAAGACCCGTCAGTCCTAATCCTCCAAGAACGAGCAGAGCTTTCCGTGGCTCCATCACTGTATAAAGAATTGGCCCGGCATAATAGGTGGCCATGTTGATTCCCGTTGCTTGCTGCGCGCACCTGTCAGATACGTATTGTTGCAGACGAAATACAAACTTGAAAGAAGTTGACTGTGATAGAAAGCAAGGTACGATATCGAAAGCACTGCTTGTTACTGCATTTCTTTGTCAATTCACATCTACATTCGTAGGGAAATGCTCACTTATCGAAACATCCTCCCTTCCCAAACCAGCCAGACCCTCCACCATTCGCAGCTTTCGCCTCTCGCTCAAGCGCCAACGCTTCCCGAATTTCAGCAACGATCCTATCCGCATCTTCCGATCCATACAACCTCCTCAAAACCGTATGAGCCTCGTCGTAACGTTCCCACTCGCAAAGGAGACGCGGTGATTCAGGTGAGAAGCAAAGACAGGATAGCGTTACCAACGCGATGATTGGCTGGATTGCAAGCGGAATTCTCCACGAAATTGGGCCGGTGGTGTAACCCTGAGACGAGATTAACATTAGGCGAAAGTTTAAAAATTACGCGTACAAATGCGTAGGAAACCCAGAATGCGAGAGAGAGACCTGTCGAGCCTAGTACGAGTTCGAGTGCCAGAATCATGCCTCGATACCTCGGCTTTGCTGAAATTTAGTATCTCTTAGGAAGGCAAAACGTTGGGATGATGAATTATCGACGGACTCAGCTCTCCCATGTAGGTTGGGACAATGCTGCATTCGTATTCAGCTGACATGGTAAGCTCTAGTATAGAATAGGACTCACCTCGTCAAAACTCCAACTGTGAAGCCATTAATTATCCGTGCACAAATGAACATTGCAAGATTAACGGATCCCGCCTGAAGAGCTCCGCCAAAAATGGTGCCTAAAACTCCCAACCACAGAAGTCCACGGCGAGGAAGTCTGTTCCCGACGAAAGAATTGAAGAACGAGCCGAATGCAGCTCCCAACACGACTGGGCGAGGGTGTTAGCACGAGAGAAGGTGGTAGACAGTGAAAAAACATACAAGTGCCTAACACTGCTCCTTGCACATCTGTATTGGTCTCGAGAATCGGGAACCGATCAAAGAAGTCTCGAGAACCGGTCAAAGCATTCGCTATTCCTTGGTCATACCTGCAAACACGTTAATTGACCAGCACAACAGAAAAAAATTGGACGCACCCAAAAAGCAAGAATCCGGCACAGGTTCCAACCAGTGATACCGCAACCAGAGGCTTCCCGTGCAGGCGGTCTTCTCCAAATGGCTTCGAGAATGGCTTCATCTTCGCAAATAGTCAGTGGCGAGAGTTGCAGCAGACTTGCCTGTGGACATCATAATAAACGCTTCGACGCGGATAATCTATCTTTCCCCTGTGATGGTCCGCCCCGCTTCTTCAGCCTCGGATTCAGATCTAGATCTGGGTTCTTTTGTCTTTCCCCAGCAGGAAAGACGGAATCCAGTCTCTGACAATCTTAGAACAAGGATGGTTGCTTTGGTGATGGCGAAGAGTTCTCCAGTTCCCCTCATACGAAGCTATCCCATCTGTTCAGCCTCGTCTTTTTGAAGGGTGTGGAGCGACATCGAATTCTTCCCTGAACCTGGTTCAAGACTAGAGTACTAGGAAGATCTACTTTAACGAAGGGGACGACACGTCTCAACTTTGCGAAGATCTGGGCCAGGGGGATCGTGACGTCAAATGAGGAGAGCGCACAAATGCAACCACCATAAAACGCACGGAGACGCTGCAGACGTAGTCTGATGAGGAGCAACAGAACTCAGAACGAAAACTTCAAATTTAAGACAAGACATTGGGAATTGCCACTCAAAAGTCAAGAACTGCGATGAGCCAACTTCAGTCAGAATCCCCTTCTCAAGCATCTAACTGGCGCCTCGCTCCTCCTTACAAGCGTCCTCGACCGTCGGATTTCGATCCACTCTACAAGGCAACCTGTCATTGCGGCCGTATACAATACGAAATTGGGAGAGAAAAGCCGTTGAACACCAAGTACTGTCATTGCACGAGCTGCCAGACTATGCACGGTTCGTCTCTGTCAGAAATTTGAAGAGATGCCTGAAATTAATTGTGATGCAAATGATATAAAGGTGCACCATTCCAATGGGCAGCTATTTTCGAAAAAGACGATCTCTTCTTCGTCAGTGGGCAGGAGGACCTCGTTGCCTACAACAGCACTAAGAAGGAATTGTCGCACGAACTCCCAACAAAGATCAGTTGTGGATACTGTCGAGCTCCGATTTTGGATGAAGGAAGGAACATGTTTCTCATATTCCCGACTCTCATCAAATTCAAGGACAGAAAGGAGCAAGAGAAATTTCAGCCTGCGTACATTCTGATCCCTCTGTCGTTGTGAGATGTGAAACTAACAAGGTCGGAAAGGTGTCATATCTTTTACCAGCAACGTGTGTTGGATGTCAAGGATGGCAAACCAAAATGGAGGAAATTGGATGAACAAAGTGAAAAGATGGAGGAAGATGAAGAGCTCTCACCAGAGCTACCACATCTCTAGTGTAAAAACTGTTCGGATAGTGCAATGGCATGTACACCAAGTCGCACGAATACTACTGTTCCTGTCTTCCGATCACTGCATTCAGGACAGTCAAGGCATTCAGACGTAGAGCTTACCTTGCAGCATTGAGTTTTTGGGTTACCGCTGCGTCCAGCTTGCAAATACTTTGATGTGAAAGTTCTACCGAGCTCTCTCGAGGCGGCAGGTTCTTCCTTGAGAACTGAGAGAGCTGGAAAACTGTCTGACAATAGAGGGGTAGGTATTCTAGTGCTCCTTCATCCCCTTTTGTCGACACACGAGGCTGACACCAAGTTGGCGCTGGGTAGCGGCCCCCAATCAAATTGCGCAAGTCCAGTCTCGCGAAAGACAATCGGTCACTTGCCTCCTTCCTCTTCTGCGGTCCTTAGTAATGTTGTAAGCGCGATGAGGGATACTCGGGAGAGATGTCAGTTCGGTCGTCTGGGAAGGCACTCCCTTCGATTCTGAGCTCCGGCGATTGATATGAGAGTCCACCGCCGACGTCTACCCTAGTCGCGTCGTACTTGGAAGAGTTTCAGGATGCCTTTGCCGCTAGTCCGCAGACTCCGAAACGCCTGACAGCCTGCTCCGGTGTACTCTCCTATCGTCCTGTTGGCAATCCCGACCTCCTCCTTGCTCCACTCTCCAAAGAATAAACGGATTTTAAGATCCCACCTCATCTCCTTTCCATCGATCCGATCTCCCTTCTCAGCTCCCCTCACCCGCCAATCCCCAAAGAACCAGCGGACGAAGTCTGGGAAATCAAACTGATCTACTACGCAGTACAGGAGTGTCACCTTGTTTATCCCTGTCGCATTTTTGAGGGTGCTGAAGAACCGGCGGGAAACGAGGTTAGAAGATTCCTCGCCACCGTCAAGGAATAGACTTGTGAGGTGTGTGAGGTGTGAGAGGTCGAAGGGGGTGATTAGAATGGAGATACTGCCATTCTTTGAGAAGGGACCGAGCTCGAGAGTGATATGTTCGAGAAGGGGCGGCAGAGGGGAGCTTGAGATGGTAGGACGGAGGGGACATACATTGTGGAGAGTCAGTTCCCGGAGGCTGTGTGGGAAGGAGAGCGATGGGAGAGCTGGATAGTTTGAAAGGTATAGAGATATTAAGCCAGCAGGTAATTGAAGCCCAGCTGATATTGGGCTGGAGGCAGAAGATTCTTCAACTGTGGAAGCAGTAAAATATCTAACCCCCTTCACCCTCTGCACAATGTTCTCAACCTCCTCCTTCTTCCACTTTCTGAAGCCGTCTGTAATGATTAACAGATGTACCCGTTTCAAGCTTGCGATTGAATTCAACACAATCTTCGCATCCTCTTCGTTCCAAAGTGCCTCCGCGCGCACGCAAGTAACATTTGGCGAACCCAATATGACCTCTTTCACCATTTCAGCACTGATGGCCTTTTCAAGCAGCAATACGTTCCACAGATGTCCAGAATTGGGATATCGTTTTAAGCGAGCATGCAGCTCCTCCACAGAATCTGGCTTCTCCCAATAAGGGGCCGAAACAGTCTTCCACTGCTGGCAGACTGCAGAGACTCGAGTGAAGGAAACGAGATTTTTATCATTCAGATCTTCGATGTCGTGTATTTTGTATTTGCTCAATACTAGGAACTCGAAAATAAGGGAGAGCAATTCGATAGGTAGCTGTGAGATAGTGCATGGAGTGATCCCTTGAGTTGGGATTAGAGAGCACGAGAGTTGGATGATGGTCCCCAGACGGGAGGGTGGGGTTGGTGGTTTACGTTCAGTGAGAGGAACAAAACATCGTTCCTCGTTGGAGTATAAGGCGACGGGGACGAACGTAACCTCAGAATGATATTCTGGAAGGAAATAAAATGTGAACGTGAACGGGTCCGCGAAGGGCAGGTTGTCTGAATACACGGATAGATGATGTTTGGCATCCCCAAAAGTCACTGTGACACTTTTCTCGTCCAAGGTGACGCAAAGATTTATAACGCCATCAGATTCGACTGCACTTTCGAGACCTTCAATTGAAAAATAGGACAACTTCGACGGCCCGTATATGGACCTCCAAAATCGAAGAGGTATAGAAAATGGGGGAGGTAAGACAAGCGTGACCCGTAGTGCGTGAATTGATGGAGGCAGGCAAGTAAAGAAGGAGGGAAGGATCGAGAGGTGGATGGGAGTCCCGTCAATCAATGTTGCTGGGGTGATCAGATGGGCTAGCGCCATCAAATCTGGCCCTTGAGTGTTCTGGAGTAATGTCGACGTTTCTTGCTCGGTCATTCCCGCAGAACAGGCAGTGTAAAGCTTTACTCTCAGCGCAACAAGTCAATGAACGGAACCTGAAAAACCTGAGCACGAAGAGCGTAAAGCCGTTCACGGAAATCGATGGATTAGGCGACTCGCTTGAATTCAGGCTCGGATTGATATTGGAAGGTGGAGCGCGTTGCTGGATTTATTTCGACAAGCCCCGAGGACGGTTTCAAACGGGACTACAGGATATTGTTCTGCATGCTGGATGTGGCCGATGAGTCGCTGTAGCACCGTACTGGAACCACGTCGGAACATTAGAATCACTGTTATTATAATCGTGCTCTCCCTGCCATTTGGCTATCCTTATGCATCGGGAATGGAATACAGGACTTAGCCATAGTGTAGTGTTATGGAGAATGTGGCCCATCTTTCGTTCAGGAATGGGAATTGAGAACCTACAAAATGTCTCGAGAAACAAGCTTTCTTTTCAGTCGTATTGAGCTATGAGACTTATGAGGTACTCCAAAATGGACTTCGAGATTTCGATAACAATGTCAACTTCAGGATTGCTGTTAGATGCGATGTTGACCGAATCCTGTGTGCGAAATGAACAGAGTTTCGATGAGTTCACAGTTCTCACAAATAACTAGGTCCGGAAAGAAGGGGGACTATTCACTATGTGTCCAAACAAACAATGATCGACATTCACAATGATCACTTTATTGTTTGATGTGCAATCAACTTCATATACTGCTCAAGTGCCGCCACTGAAGTGTTTGAAACATGAGGGGCTTTGTGGAGGAAGGAAGGCAGACACTTCTGAGATCCTGACCTCGATCGGTAGGTAGGTTGATCAAGGTGGAAAGGAGATATTGTCCGATACTACTACTGGAACAAGAACTGAGAAGAGCCACTTATTTCGCTCACGGTCATGTGGGAGCTAGATGTGTGAATCGAGAAGACAATGGAGGTTTGCCTCCGCACTATGGCCTGGCTAGGAAGAGAAGAGTTAAAGCTACCGATTGAGAAAGTAAGTCGGTCAGCAAAATGCTCGACCTGAATGAGTGTCTTTCTGTTTGCTGAAGGTGTACGCATCGTATGATCGACCCCAACATGAGGGTTTATCGACGCACTTATCATTGATCACCCCACAAATGCAAGGAAATGCAAGATTGCACGAACCCCAGCTTTGCTGGGAAAACGGAAAACAACCACCCACCTTCCCACTTTTGGTAATTCCCACTGGAACTGTTCCCTTGTTTCCCACCACCACTGTACAATCTGATTGGAGCTGTTGGAGGCTCACTAGACTCTGGCTGAGATTTGGATCGGCGCTTGACACGTTTGGAGGTCGCGGAGCCGATACAGAACCTTATCTCACCGAGGCAGAGATAAAATTTCGAGCAACGACCACAATCTCGAGCCCCCTATTGCCACAAAGACTCCCTCAGCGAAATCTGCCTCAGGGCACTGCTACAGGCCAAAGACATTTCTAGACGTCTATATTGAGAGGAGGAAGGGGTCCTGTGTTACAACAGGTACGCGGTTATTCGGTGCAACGGGTTTCACGCTTTGACCTCTATTCTTCTCGTTTTTCTCTTCTTTGGGCATCCACCAACAGGCTCGAGCTTTGTTCTCAACGTCCAGTTCCGCTCCCCTTACAGCGTAGCTACTCACGTTTTAATCGCTCTAATTCCCGCAATCCATTTCCACTCAATCCAACACGTTCGCCCACTTCTCTTTTCCACGACGAAAACGGGCTGATGAGAAGGAGGATGTAGAATATTCGCAATGGCTTCCACATCCAGTTTCGTGCTCACTCCAACGAGATCCCCTCCTCGAACCCCGCCTCCAGCGCGCCAAACACTCTCTCTGCGCCTGCTCTCACCGCCACCGCTTCCCAAGGTCCCATCTTCGCGTCGTCCCCCTCTCCCACCGTCTGGAGAGGTGCGCAGCTCCTCGTTACGGCTGCAAAACGCGCTTGGATTCTCGCGTTCTTCGCGATCGTCCCCGATATCGACGAAGAACCCCAATCCGAAGATGGCGAGGCTGCAGGGGAAGATAGAGAAAGGGAGGCGGAAGATTGTAGAGAAAGAGAACAAGAAGAAAGTCAAGAAAGCTTTCTCGTCGACTCCTACCGGACTCTTTACTCCTTCGGCCTCTCCCGACGCGTTGATGGAGATAGATCAGAAGAACGTGTTTGAAGTCTCTTTCGACCGGCGGGAAAGGGAAGGAGATGAGAAGAAAGGAGAGAAGGAACGAGGGTTGAGACTCGGCATCGGCTTATTGCCGGCTTTCGAACTCGCTTGATTGAGGTGCGTCGCTTTTACTCCCGCGGATGGATGGGAGTTGATGAGGTGCTGTGCTGGACAGCGTCGTTTTCTACTTGGTGGTGCATATCAGCAGTATCAGTGAGAATACCCGACAGAAGAGGACCCTGCCAACGTCTCATCCAAATCGACGTTGATTATTCGTTTCACGGTCCTTAGAACGCACCGGCCCTCACCTCTAGTCGCCTTTCCCATCACGTTGGGATCTCCGTATCTCTCGGCTGTTTTCTACATAGGTTCATATTCCCGCCGTCCGATCAGCTACCTCGGCGGATCCAACTACCCGACTACGTCTTCGTATCGTCCAAGCTGGTCGAAACGAAATTGTGACAAGTTCTGTTCAGTGCATAACGTACCTTTCGTCAGTGACAGGGTTTACTCGATATATTTGTGCCTTCTTCGAACTTCAGTACCTCAGTTGAAAGGGTTGATATCTTTGTACGTTCGGTGGATTCTACTGTGTGAAGGAGTACCTGTCATCTTCAGTTCCTCCAAACCTGTTCTGTGATCCATCGTGCTTGTTACTCTTGATCGACTTTTCTTCTTCATTCTTCATCGAAGCATTAACAACATTTTCACGCTGATTGACGACAACAACAAGCTTTCATAGAGGTTTTGCATCTCTTGCCGCTTCAAGCCCTTTTTTCATCGTTTCAACTCCTCCCAACCGCTTCAATCCACCTTTCAGTGCTCGATCAACTATCGATCAGTACCTATTATTCGTCCGACCCTTCGCCTATCCCTTACTATACCTATCTATGTCTATTTGCACACGTCGCGTCGCTTGCAACCATTTCCGCTCAGTATCGGTATCGCAGAAACTGTCTTACTGTTTCTTGTTTTCCTTTTATCCCTTTCCACTTCTTGTCCTTCCGATTCTTCTTCTGGAGCAATCTCCGCACCTAGAGAGCAGACAGCAGATCATCTTCTGACTTTGCTTGACCTTTTTTTTCACTTACGTTCTGGCTCTGTTTTCCTTACTTCTTTCGTCTTTCTTGCAAACCTTTACCGCTTCTTTTCAAGCCAGAGCTCGTATGCTTCAACATCCTCGCTCTCTTCTTTAAATTAAATTAGAGTCAAGCGCACGTGTTTTTGTACGACCACTTAGCCTTGCTTTCCCCGTCCTCCTCGTCATGTCTTTGTCATGAGATGATTACGCCCCCCGCTTTTCTCCCGTACTCGCCCCCGTTCTGCTTACCGCTTAGCCTGGATGTCATTTCTTGTTGGTAGGAGTAGGAATGGAGTTGTTGTGTTGGTGGGAAGCATTGCAGAAATGACAATTACGTTTATCACGATTCATAGGTCCATTTATTACCAATCTCGCTAGCTGGGTCAGGGGCGCCAGTCCGGTAAAATTGTGAGCGATATTATTGACGGGTAAAGTCGAAGACTGATCCAAGAAGCCATGATTACAGTACAACATCACATCTAACACGAAACAGCTTGAGTCAGCATGCGAAAAATGATATCTTCGTATATGTCGTGAATCGTGAACCACTACTCCTCCCCAGCCTTTGAGGAGATACCTTTGACGGTCGTCTGACTTGGACTCTTCTTAGCGTTGTCAAGGACATTTGACAGCCTATCCCTCCGCCCTTCAGCCTGCTGAACCTGCTTCTCCAATCCCCTAATAGTCTCATTGAGCTCCGAGACCCGCTCTTTCGCTCCTTGCCGTTCCCTCTTCACCTTCTCCTCCGCAGCCTTCAGACGACCCTCCAACTCTTTCAGTCGTGCCTCCCACTTCCCCTCAGCGACGGAAACTTTGATTCGCGCATCTTCCAGCTTCTCCTCCGCCATCGAGAGCTGGTTCTGCGTCTGATTCAGCTTTCTTTCGGCAGTCGAAGCTTTCGCTTGAAGAGCAGAAATCTTTGCCCCACTTCCGGGTTCGGTGCCACTCGAAACACGGGATTTGAGTGAGGTGATCTGATAATTCAACTCGGTATTCGTGCCTCGAACCGCTTCGAGTTCCGCTGACTTGGCTTGCAAGCGTTGGCGCCATTGCTTCTGCATGTCGGTCGCTGTCTTGATGGAGTTTTCGAAACGGTCAAGTTGGCGGAGCCTTGCTTCTTGCTGCTTCTTCAGCGACCTGTACTGTGTATGAGTGACAAATGAGGGGAGTTGGGAATACAACAACGAACATGAATTGATCAAAGAACTTGGTCTCCAGTTCCTTAGCTCGCTTCTCAAATGTCGTTCTCAAGTTTCCAATCCCCTTCATACGGTTCATGAGGTTATCCTGGAAGACATCGAAATTTGAGTATGGTTTCGCCTCTTGCTGTCCAGGTTTTCGCTAGAACACCACATCAATGCTTCCTCTGCCAGTAAAAGAAAAATGACGAACAGGTGTCCATTCGGACCCTGCGATCTTGTCGAGGTATTGGTAAACAGTTAGGAGTAGAGTATTTCTCTCCGTCAGTTGGTCTCGGTATTGATGTTCGGCTTTCGTGAGGTTCTTCGTATCTGCGGCAAGCTGATGTTCAAGCGCACTGGCGCGCTCCTTGGCGACGGCGAGCTCAGTTTGTGCATCTCGAAGGGACTGAAGCAAAAGTAATCAGCGAAAGCCCATCGCCAAGCTAGGAGGCAGTAAACCTTAGTTGTTTCGTCCAACTTATCGGTAAGACTCAGCCTCGTCTGCGTTTGCGTTGCTAGCTGGCTGCTAAGATCTCGATTCTCCGAAGTCTGTCTCTCGATCAATACAAGGAAATCGAGGAAGAGTGAAACTGACGAGCGTAGAAACGGAGACACTCTTCTCTCTGAGATCTCGGTCTTTGACATCCAGCTCAGCTTGAACCTTTCTCAATTCCGCTTCGCATCGAGAAAGGTCTCCTTTGAGACGCTCCAGCTCAAGTTCAAGAGACAAACGCGCTTCTGAATGAGTTGCACCAAGTTTCTTCGACTCGTTCTCGATGGATTTCAGCCCATCCTGCACCTTTTGCAGATCAGCTTCACGGATCTCGAGCTTCTGTTTCGTCTGTGCGAAGTCAGATAAAGCTTGTGCAAGAGCCTGCACAAACAAATCATCAGAGATCGAGGTGAGTGGTGAGTACCAACCTTCTCTTTGGATCTCAGGTTATTTTCCCACTTGGCCTCCGTCTCCCTCTTCTCCTTCTTCCACATCGCCAAATCGTCCTCACGGCGCTCTTCCATCTTCCTCAATTTGGCCAAAAGGTCGTCCCTTTCGTCTTCGAGCTTCCTTCGTGCCTCTCTGTCCTGACGCGACTTTTGCTCAAGTTCGGCGGTCTTGAGCGCAAGCTCTTCCACTCGTTCTCGGAGGAAGATAATCTCGCGTTCAGAGGTCTCGTTCTGGATCTTCACTTCGTTTAGACGGGATCTAGCGTTCGCGAGTTTCTACCGGAGCCCTCATCAGCTGAGGCAATGGAGTTGACGAAACACGAACCTCCTTGAGTGTCTCGACTACCTGTTCATGCTGCGCCTGCTTGTCCTCCAACTCCTTTTCGGCAGCGTCAAGCTCATTGTTGAACTCAATGAGTTTATTATCTTTCTGCTCCAACTCATCCTCAAGAAGTTTGACTTGGTTGCCCAGCTGTGACATCAGTCAGTAAAGCAGTAGATGAAAGAAGGAGGAAAACGAACAGTCTTAAGATCTTCAGTGAGCGCAACTGCTTCCTTCTCCATCTCTTCCAAATCCTTCTCCTTCTCAGCCAACTGAGCTCGTGCCTCCTCCAATTGAGCAAGAGATTCTTCCAATCGATCCGCATCCTCCTTCGAGACGGCGTCCAATTCCTCAAACTTCTCCACAAGTTCCTTAATCTCCTCTTCGCGATCCTCCACCATCTATCACCCATACCCGAACGAGCAAACATTGAGCACCCGAAGAATATGTAGCAGAAGAGAGGGAGACGAACGAGAGCCATTTCCTCCTTTGCAGCCCGCGCCTCGTCAATCTCAGCCTTCCAATCCTCTTCTGCCCGCTTCACCTCGTCTCCATGTTCCTGATCGCGCATATCAAGGTCGTGCATGAGGTCGTCTATCTCCTTCTCCTTCTGCTCAAGGCGCAGCTCCATCGCCGCAACCTTATCCCGGTACGCATTGATATCCTTTCGACGCACCCAACAATCAGCAAATAGAGTCAAGAATGAAAGTTGGGGGATAACGAACATCTTCCATTTCCTCCCTGCTCCTCTCTCCATCCCCTCCATCGTCAATCATGCTCCTCGCCCTACTACCGGCTCGCTCTCGATCTCGTTCCCTCTTGACGCGCTCGAAATCGGTCTGTAATCGGCCATACTCTTCTTTGAGGACTTCAATCTCGTCGTACAGCTTCTCTTTCTCCGTATTCCGGGAGGTGAGCATCGTAACCTGTGCGATCGTCTGAGATCGGAGGGACGCATTTTCCTGTGTCGAATTCATCCAAGTCAACACCACAACATGAAGACGACGCGGCGACACAATGGTGATGAAGGAAGGGAAAGGAGAAATGAGTAATGAGCGCACCTGTTCGAGATCCGCCAACCTCCTCTCCAACCTCGCCACCTCCCTCCTCTCATCGCCCCCTCTCCCAGCCCTCCTCTCACTGCCCGACACCGCGCTTCCTCCCGCCTCACTCCTCCCATCCCACCTCGCATCGCTCAGTCTCGATCCCGCCCTCTTCCTCCTCCCCTCGACCGACATCGACATCGCATCCTCCTCCTCCAGACGCTCCAACGCCTCATCCAATCTCGCCCTCGCGACCTCCAACTCAGCCGCAAGGTCCTCCCTCTCCTCCCTCTCCCTATCCAGCTCAACCAACAACCTCTCGACCTCCTCATCCACCTCTCCCTCACTCATCCTTCCCCCCCTCCTCATCTCCCTCACCTGCTCCTCCAAATGAGCCCTCGTCTCCTTCTCCCGCCCATAATCCCTCTTCCACCTCGCCACCTCCCTCTCCAACTTCCCCACCATCTCCTTCTCCCCCCCATGTCCCGGCCGCAACCGCTCCCCGCTCTTCTGCTGCTTCTGTAACGTCTCCAACGCCCCCTGCGCCTCGAGCAAGAGCCGCTTGTACTTCTTCATCTCCGTTCGTGCCGCTTGGAACTCGATTTTCAGCTCAATGTTCTCTTTCAGGGCGGCGTCGATCTGGTCGGGTGCGAGCTTGGCAAGTCGGTCTTCGAGGAAGAAGATCTTGAGCTTGAGATTGAAGTTTTCTTTCTTGACGGAGTCGATGACCTGTTTTCACTGTGTTAGAATCTTGGGTATTTTTATGAGAGATGGAGGAGGAGGGTCAGGAAAGAATAATGTATTATCGAAGCACTGTCTCGAAGAAACATAACTCAGAAATACTTCTTTGAGTGCTCATCAATTTGCTCCTCCTTCCCTCCAAAACCATCAACAAAGAAAAAAAAAAGACACACATTCTCCTGTTCCCTAAGCGTCATCTTATGCTTCCCCTTCCCCTTCCCCGCCTTCTCCTTACTCGCACTCTTCAACCCATCGCTATAAAAGCTCTCCCCCTCCTTCTTCAACTCGAACCCATCTCCACTCTTCCACTCGCTCAGCTCCTTCAACTCCGTATCCCCCTCTCCCTCCCTATACCGATCCAAATCGCTCCCCAGCCTGCGGAGGGAGAGAGACGTTTCTTCGCCCACATTGAGGGAGTTGGATGGCGGCGAAGGTTGCGGTTGAGCATGTATCGGCAATTTCTTCCGTCCATTCTCCTTCTCCTTCTCCTTCTCTTTCCGATCACGCTCGCGAGACTCTGGTTCTTTGGGAGCGGAAGGACGAGGCTGCCGAGCCTTGGTGAGGAAATAGGACGAATCGTCCTCCACACTCGTCGCCCGCGTCTCCGTCTCCGTCCCAACCCCATCGCCCGTACTCGCACTCGAATCCCCAGGCGCAGACACCATGACCGCGCTATTCCTCTTCGTCGCCGGCGGGCGCTCACCCAACAAATCCTCCCCCTCCTCCTCCATATCCACATCCAAATCCTTCCCACCACCAGCCCCACTCATCTTTCGCATATGGCCATGCCCAAGCTCCTTCTCGCGCGCGCGGTTCCGCCGCTTCTCCAGCTGCGCGGCCTCGTACTCCTCCGCATCGAACGACTCGACGTGCGAGCCGAACGTGAGCTCGTTCCGGCCTAACGTGCGGTTCGGACGCGGCGTCTGGTTCGAGGGGTCGGGGTCGAAGGAGGACGAGTCGTCGTGGATGGTCGAGAGGCCGGGGAGGTACGTCGCCATCTGCGTGGCCCAGTTGGTTGTTGGGCTGTGGATGTGAAGTGTGAAGGAAGGGAAGGGAAGTGCTGATGCTGATGATGGCGATCGTTGTTGGGCAAAACAAACGACGCGCCATCAGCATGCTG
Organism: Atractiella rhizophila; assembly: GCA_021432655.1. NCBI lineage: Eukaryota > Fungi > Basidiomycota > Atractiellomycetes > Atractiellales > Hoehnelomycetaceae > Atractiella > Atractiella rhizophila. The sequence continues at coordinate 38,787 of MU271487.1, forward strand.
TCACGTGATGTCATCGGGATTATACTATTCAGGAATGTTATTGCGTGTTGAATGTTTGATTGCACTTTACAGCACAGGTGGGAGAAGAATTCAGTATGCGCGTCTATCCGCCTTCTTGCCCTTCAAGAACTCCTTCTCAGCCCTCTTCCTCCTCTTCCACTGTCCCTCCATCCTCCTCACCCTCTCCATCTTCTGCTCGCTAGTCACACCTACGCACCCAAGCGCAATTAACCATCACAGACAACTAGTGAGGATGAAGGAAAGAAGGGAGATGACAGACGCACCCCCCAATCCTCCCTCCCACGCCTCGCACATGATCCTCCACAACCGCTTCTTCGCCTCCTCCCTATTCCCCGGCTGCGTCCGATGCTCCTGGGCCGATATCTGCAGCGATCCGTACGGCGGAGGACTCGAGATGTGGTGCGCCTACTTCAACCCTTTTGTTCAGAGCAAGGAATAAAAATGTAGTGGAGTAGAAGTGACGGACGGTGTGTTGGAGATTGTACATCACGTATGGTGGCACTGAGAGACGTGAGAGGGGGAGAAGGAGGACCACTCGCGTGTTCACTGTTGCGTGGTGTGTGAGGGATGGGAGAGTGAAGGGAAGTGTTGCGAACCTTTGTTCACGTTTTGACCGCCGGGACCAGACGAGGTGGTGTATGAGAAGGAACATAGATCTGTACAGGAGACGTTAGAAATTCATGCACGCTCTGAATCGAAATTGAAGCATCGAGCTCCACGAGTAATTATTCCTCGGGGAGTCAATATGCTAGATATACGAAAACGCAAAACCTCAATGGAAATCGACTGCCATGTATTCTGCCTTCCAACCTTGCGCTGATGTCTACCCAAACGCTTCTTGTTGGAATAAATAATTTGCAGGGCTTGGACAAAAGGGAAAAGAGAAGTTGCAACTTCATAAACGCGGCCGCTCCACTTCACTTTGTCTCCCTCACATCCAGCAGAACGCGACGCCGTGAACCATGTGGTCTATTTCCAGACCTAAAGACCTAAAGAAACGAAGATGAAAAGCCAGCATAACGAAAGAAAAAAAAGTGAAGCTAAACGAACAGAGAAAACATAAGAAGAAAAACAATCCAACACACCCTCCGGAATGCCCTGCTTATGCGCCACTTTGAACGCTTCATACTCCTTCCACGCCATCTTGATGCCCTCATTATCCCTCGGCAGATACGGGTTCTCCTTCATTTTGGACAGAGGGAGCGAACAAGAAAACTCTCTCCTTGAAGGAGAGCTGCCATAGAGGTAGCGAGACCCTACGGCGGTTCGTAAAGAGAGATATGACGCGGTTGTTTCTGCCTTTGCCCTTGGAATGGCCGTAACCAAATCATGGGAGATAAACCTGGACCGTAATATTAGGGGAATACTCATGAGCTGTCATGCAAATGGGTTATGAAATCAACGTGACATGATCGGTGTTTGCCGTGCTTGCCGCGCGATCCGGCGCGGAGGGAACTTCAAGTCAGACTCAACTGCAATAACTGCTCGAGCTGGAGCGCTGAAACGCTGACGAAGTCTTAAGTGTACACCCAATCACTTTATCATCAATGTGCCGATAGCTCGTACAATGATCGATGGGTGTCTTGACCGATCCTCTCTGAGTGCGGTCGAACTTCACAATCTGGACTTTACATATTATTTCGATGAACTCTATAGATGAATATTACTGCTGATCCGTCCACATGTACCTGCGAACCCCCTCACACTGTAATCTTCCCACCGCATAACATTCTACCGCGCCAGACGCGATAACATCAACCTGGGTCAGTCGCCACCAGGGCAAAAGCTGACAAAGCTCTTCCAGCAGGAATTCCACGATTGACCCATACTTCCGCGATCAGGGGAGGACGACTTCTTGGGGTGGGGGACCACCAGATGAGCAAGAAGCTTGCGTCCAAAGTGGGTGTCCTTTATAGCTCTGTACAGTCACCCCCTCCATTGTGAGCGCAAGTAAAGCTTTCTTGCTCATGCGGTCTTTCAGGCGCACGTTGGGGACATTCAAGCGTTGGAGTGCTTTCCAGGATCCTCCTTCGCATCTCAGCCTGTAAAGACATTGAAGGGTCACTTTAGTCGCGAAGCTATTCGTGAACTCGACAGCCTCACGTCCTGTTCCGTCGGAGAAGAAGGTAAAATCCTGGATTGGACACGGAGAGAAGTAGAGGAGAATTTTAAAGATATCATGTAAGCCTAAGTACTGTAACATGTTAGTGAGGGTGAGGGATGTCAACTTTGAGGTGGAACGTCCTAGGAACCAGTCAAGTGGAAAAAGTATGAAAAGGTTCAGTGTCGCAGTCTGACAGGGAACCCAGCAGCTGTAGAGCATCATTTCGAAGGGCCGGTCACGGAAATGACTGCTGCCATCGAGAATCAGCTCCTTCCCCTCAAGTTCCATGCCCGTCGCCGTCTTAAGCAGGGGGAAAGAAGAGAAAGTCCTGACAACCAATTTGTCCAGAGATTCCTTTCGATCCGAAAGCTCTTTCGAAGAGTGTCCTGGTATGAATGGACTCTGGACCCTGATGTTCTTGATAACACTCGGAGAGGAACAGGCAGCTCGAAGAAGGTTGATGAACAAGTCATTCGACGGATCGGCTGGGTCCATAACGTCATGGCGATGTACTATGAAGGAGAGGTCGAAAGCCGGACATAGGTTCAACGTCTCGAAGAGTTTGCGGACTTCAAAAGCCAACTCATCGTCAGTAATGCGTCTTTTGCGAAGATGTGATAGAAATTCAGGTTCGTCGTCCAGAAAAGTCAGCCCCAACATGCTGGCTTCCACCTCGAAGCAAATCTGTTGGATAGACAAAGGGTCAACTCGGTCAGTCCTGAGCAAATGTTGCAGAGTGACAGTGCAATTGTTGATAGTACGAGGGAGGGATTCAATGTCGTCCCATACCGAAAAACCAATGCTCAGATATCTCACTTTTTGTAAAATATCGTTCGAAAGAGCTTGGAACTCTGCATCTGAATCCCACCACGTCGTGTTAAGGACCAATGTGCGAAATATTTGGGAAAGTAGAGCATGTCGTAAACCCCAGTTACAGCAACTGAGGTCGATACAGTCGGACACGGAGAGGTGACTACCGATTTCGTTTAGAAGCTCGTTGGGGAGGTCGAGGAGGGACATTTTGAGCATGTTGTTTAGAAACGAGGTAGTAGATCCTCCCTCTTATAGTGATTGTAATGACATCCTGCTCTTTGTCCAGAGCCTTGTTGTCCTTGAGGAAGGACGTGGTAGAGCTAGATAAGAGCCAGATTGCCTTTGTACTGACCGCTCAAAGGAGTGTGAACGGGACTCTTCTCTTTGTTCACAGCCTTGTGGTCCTTGAGAACGACATGGGTAGAGTAACAAGGTTGTAGAACCCTTGGTAGGAAGTGTTCGATGTATTGCTTGAGACAACCTTGAAGCGTTCCGAAAGTAGGTTATGAGATTTTTGACTGACAACTTGAAGAATTGGACAATGTAGCCATCACACTGCAAGCAGAAAGGAAAAGTCCCAACGAGGCCAGCCAGAAGGCGAAAGAAGGCAAAGGGTTGGTGGAAGGTGAGATGAAGCGTGAGCGTTGGCGGAGCTCGATGCGAGGTGGAGCGAGAGGGTAGGTGAGCGAAAGGAGATGACAGAGGTGGAAAGGAGCGAGGGGCGGGCATTCTCCCGTCCTTCTGCAGTGCAGTCGTAAAGGCAATAGGCGCTAGAAGGATAATCTCTGTCGACATTCCAGAGCGGCATGTTCGCTTTCACGAACAACTAAGTGGGATTACAGGCTTTCATGCCTCCAGAATATCCCAAACATGCTTTCAACACCAACGTCTCTGATGTATGACTTGGGACTCGTTTTTGTTTCTTTCTGTGCATGGTGTGTTTGCGTTTGTGGTTTGGCGGATGAGGGACAGCAGAGGATAGCGTATTCGAGGAGGGTCATGGGATCACGAAGGAAGAATTCAAGGTTGCAGATTGAACAAATGATACATTGTACCACTTTTTCGAACTTCGACTGCTGCTCTTTTAGTTTCCCCGGTTATTCCATCTTTGGAAATGCATGTGTCGTCGTCAACTTACAGCAATTCATCTACATACGAGTGAAGTCTAAGGAACAAGTCAAATAGGCTCCCCTACAATTGACACTTTCTGGCAGCCTTAGACGCTTTATCCCTAAAATACACACATATAAGCATCTCCTTTGCAATCGACAGTTCAACTGGCGGAAACAAATAATGCAGTGAGGCTGATTCATGTCAGGTAGTATCAAACACTTGAATACCCTCGGCATGAATCTCCTTCGCCAAACATTCCGAAAGGTCGACCTGACGAAGGCTATTTAATTTATCCTTTGGTAGGCAAAGCTCGACCGTGTTCGCTCTTTGAAAGTCGCGACCATCATCGGTATGGTAGGTAGCACAGATGGCAAACTTGAAATACAAGCCATGAGCTCGAGGATTAAGGGCTGGGTTAGACAATATCAGATTTCCTGAGCAGGCACGTGTGTGCCGACCGCAAGATAGAACGCACCTCTGACAAGGAAAGGGAAATTTGTTGGGATAAGGAAAGATAAATTTGTTGGGATATCCTCGCCGTCGCCAGTCTCACCCATTCGGTATTCTACTCCGGTGTCAGTGCATCTCCTTTGCACTTTGTAACGAGGATCAGGAGAGGAATGGCTTGGGAGAGGAATGGTATCCGATATACTACATCAATGGTTACTTGAGAACTCTCCATTAGGTTCAAAGGAAATACTTACCTCCAGCTATCAGTACTGGAAACAGTGGAGTCGCTCATGCTAGAGATCACGGAGCAGGTGTAGGAGGTAGAAATTTTGGGGTGAAGGATGTCCAATCCGTTGTGAATGGCTAATCTGAAGGCGACTTCCCTGTTCACTATGTCAAAAATTCCGATGAAGTGGAGGAACCGACCGACGTTGTGCCATCGGTGCCACTGTTTGGTGTCAGCATCGGACATCAATACAAGAGTAGTGAAGACTGACAAACGGAAAGCATCTATTGTCAATATATATCGAGAGGTCATCACATCCACGTCAAGCAATAGTGCTGGAAGGCTGTCTGGAATGCAGATTCCATGTTCAATGATTGCGCTTGGTACCTCACAAAGGCTTGCCAGTTCATTCTCTAACTCATCCCAGCCTGTAAGTTCAAGAGTGAGCGAATGACGTTGACGATTGCTCATATTCTTTTTGGTGTTATGGTAAAGATGGAAATTTAGGACGAGGGGGAGGCGGTTTATATGCATCGATAGAAACTAGGGTTTGGGAGAAAGAAAGCAGCCTGTAAAGATTCCTTTGTAGAATAGCTGCCTTTGTTGACGGAACAAGACCCCTTTGTTCACGGTCAAAACATTTCTGCATCTTCCACAAGTTGGATTTTTCACCTCTCCCCGTTGAGAAAGAATTAACTGCCATGCGAAGGCAAATCATGAAGATGCAAAGTTCATGCATTTAGTGAACGAGGGCGGAACAGCATTGCACAGAAAGGAGCAAGGGAAGTTTCAGCCCGCATACATGTTCTTCCTTTCACGATGAGATATCAAGCGAATGAGGTGTTATTTCTTTTGCCACCCGTATTTCTTGGATGTGAAAAAAGCGAACCAAAATGGAGCAAATTGGACGTGCATGACGAAATGGATGGAGCACAAATGGAAAGCTCTCACCAAGGTGTCACTCTCTACTAAGCGGATTATAGTGAGAAGACCCGTATGTCATGTTGGATTTATATTCCAACACCAGTGTCACAACATTCAGAGCATCAGAACTGTAATGACTAAAGCATCTGATGAAATGAAACCAGTCTGCAGACTAGGGATACATTCATGCACCATGCATCAAGACACTTGTTGTCCTCTAGTTTTCCTTTCAAAACTTTCCTACAGCATGCCAGGTACTCAAGCCGATTCGAAAGACAGACCTTCATAACCCGTCATCTTTTGCATAGTTGCACATTCGCTTTCGTCCTCCTCACAAACCCGGACTCCTCATGTGGCTTCATTCTCAGCGTCAAGTTTCTACACTTCTTCCCAACCATCCTCCTCAGTATTCCTGTCCCGATCCTAATCCCCAAAGAAGCAGGCAATAAATGTTGAGTAACTGAACCATTCCGCGATGTGCGACATAGCTATGACTTCAATCACATCAGATGTTGACGGTGTGTGCAGAAAGACTGGGTACGAACGAGGCTCGAAGACTCTTCACAATCAGTGAGGACAAAGGACGCCAGCTTCTTTGAGTGTGTGATAAGCTGAACGGGGGCGGTCCCTAAGGTCGGCATGCGGCGGTGAACACCACAAACTGACTCTGCTATCCATTCCTGTCCTGTCCCTAGTCACCAATTTCAATGTTGTGTTGGACGTAGGGGATACGAACTGCGCACCTGTTGTCATGTGTCCTTTAGAACGCGAGTGGAAAATGTGAACATCTTCAGTGTCGCTCCTCTCCACCCTCCCGAATCCATATCCGGTAATCCCCTTCAATAACCCCAAACTCTCTCAACACGCTTCTGGCCATGCATATCTCTTCATCACGCCATGATCCAAAGAACAGCTCGATCGTCAACTGGCGTCCTCTGGTCGTCTTCACCTTTTCAGCTTCATTCACGGTATCCCCCTCCTCCTCCATCCCTCTGTCCCCAAAGAACCAGCGGATGAAATCTGAGAATACAAACCCTGTGAATCCCCAGTCCATCACACAGTAACGAGCATCTATACTCGCTATCGCTTTTGCATTTGTGAGGGTGTGGAAGAACTGGGGGGAAACGAGCCTTGAAGTTTCCTCACCACCGTCGAGGTAGACTCGGGTGAGATGTTTGAGGTGTGAGAAGTCGAGCGGTTTGGGAAGGATGGAGATCTTTCCATCAGGTGAGTAGGGTGCGAGCGTTATCGTGATGTCTTTCAGCAGAGGCGACAGACAGGAACCTGAGACAGCCGGAGGGAGCGGACACAGATTGGAGAGAATTAGCCGTGTGAGCGTGTGTGGGAGAAAGAGTGATGGCAGAGGCGGGTATGCGGCAAGCTCTAGGCTTTTGAGGTTGGATGATAATTGAAGGCCTGGTGATGTTGACGAGGCAAAGTCTTCCACGTCGCAAGCACGGAAGGTTCTGATCCTGGCACTCTTCCTCCGCATAAATGTCTCGACCTCCTCCTTCCTCCACTTTCTCGAACCACCTTCTCCAAAGGTTACTTCATCCAACCTTGTCAAGCCTTCAATCGCACGCAACACAATCTTCGCCTCCTCTTCATTCCAAAGTGCATCCATGTACACTCCCGTGACATTCGGCGAGCCCGCGATGACGTCTTTTGCCGTCTTGGCGCTAATGTCATCGTCAAGCTCTCTCTCAAACAGGAGCTCTTTCCACAAACGTCCGGCATGAGGATATTGTTTCAGACGAGCATGCCTCTCCTGCATAGAAATATAATCATTGAAATATGGGACTGAAGCTGCCTTCCAGAGCTGACACACGGCAGAAAGTCGCTGGAAGGAAACGAGATATTCTTTATCCAGGCCTTTGATGGGATTTTCGTATTTATCGAATGATAAAACCTCGAAGATGAGAGAGAGGATCTCGGGGGGTAACTGTGCGATAGTGCATAAACTAATACTTGTAGTTCGAGCTGGGGAAAGGGAGAGTTGGATGGTTGTCCCCACAGCGGATGGATTGGTTGGTTCCTCCCATTCGCTGAGAGGAATGAAACGCTGTTGATCCTTGGAGTATACGGCGACAGGTTGGAAGATGAGCTGAGAGCGATTCTCTGCAAGATGAAATGTGCATGTGAAGGGCTTCAGAGACATGCCCTCCAAATCCACGGATGCAAGACTTTTGGTATCCCCAAAAGTTACCATAATACTTTTCTCCTCCAACGCAATGCAAAGAATCATTGCACCGTCCGGTTCTCCTTCATTTTTGTGACCTTCCAGAGAGAAGTAGGACGATTTCGATGGACCATACTTGAGGTTCCAGAATCGAATAGGTAAGACAAACGTGATCCGGAGCGTGTGAATTGATGGAGGTAGGCGAGAAATGAAAGAGGGAAGAATGGAGAGGTGGATTGGACTGCCATGTCGTAATGTTACTGGGGTGACGAGATGAGCCAGTGCGATTGACTCTGTCCCCTGACTGTCCTTCTGTAAAACTGATGTTTTTCTCCTTTTGATTCTGGGAGATAAGACGCCGGACCAAACCCCACGAATCCATGTTAAACGAGATAAGTGAGGGAGAAAGATCGATCCTGCCTGTGGCGCAATAGTGCGTTCTCCAACTTTACCCATTTCGACGCACCCACTGCAATGATTAGAATACGAAATCGTGAGGATGATAGCAGAATCGTTTGAGGGAGTCGGTGGATTAGGGAACCGTTGGGTGGGTTGAAGTCCAGGTGGAAGTAAGTATTTGTTCGGACATGAACGCTTTAGTTCAACTAACACCGTGGAAGCTCTTTCGGCAGGTGACCTGATGGCTCCACACAGGAACTATATTTTGCCGTCAGGTCTCCTGCTAAATGAATGGTAGCTCCGTATGTTACTCGTAGTCCCCAATACAATCACGTATAAGCGAATGCGAGCAAAGATAAGTTGAACGCGGACCGTCCCTAACTTCGGCGTGCGGCATGAACATCACAACCTGACTCCGTTATCAATTCCTGTCCTATCCTAGTCCCCATTTTTAATCCTGCGTTAGAAGTTCGCACCTTCCTCTCGTGTCTCCTTTCGACCGCAGGTGGGAAATATGCGTATCTTCAGCGTCGCTCCTCTCCACCCTCCCGAACCCAGATCCAATCATCCTCCTTGCTCACCCCAAACTTACTCAGCGTGCTACTGGCGTGGCATATCTCTTCCTCAAGCCACTCTCCGAAAAATAGCTTAACCCGCAACTCGCGTCCTCTCGCCATTTCCAACCTTTTCCGTTCTATCCTCCGTATCCAACTCCTCCTTCAGCCCCCTGTCCCCAAAGAACCAACAAATGATGTCTGAGAATACAAATCCAGCGTATTCCCAGTTTACCACACAGTAGCGAACATCTATGTCCTCTATTACTTTTGCATTTCTGAGGTTGTGGAACAGCTGGGCGGGTACGAGGTTCGAAGCGTCCTCACCACCGTCGAGGCGGAGGAAGGTCAGATGTTTGAGGTGTGAAAAGTCGAGCGGACTCGGTAGGATGGAGAACTTTCCATCAGGCGAGTAGGGGGCGAGTGTCATCGTGAGATCTTCTAGGAGAGGTGGTAGACAGGAGCGCACAGATTGGAGAGACGCAAACCCGTGAGGGCGTGTGGGAGGGCAGAAAGTAGGGTGAAGGAAACGAGATGTTTATTAGAGATACCTTCGATGGCCGATTCGTCTTCACTGAGTGAGAGGAACTCGAAGACGAGAGACAAGAGCTCGGGAGGTAACAGTGCGATAGCGCAGATCCTAACACCTGGAATTCGAGTCGGGGAGACTGAAAGTTGGATGAAGGTGCCTAGATAAGTGGATTGGATGGGTGAAGATTCCCATTCATTGATAGGAACGAAACGCCGTTCGGCTTTGGAGTATAGCGCGACGGGGTCGAAGATGATAGCGGCCTGGGAGCGGTTATATGGAAGATTAAATGTGCATGTGAAGGGTTTTACGTCCGAGTCATTTGAATCCATGAATGCATAATCCCCAAAAGTTGCTTTAATACTTTCCTGCTCCAACCTGATGCAAAGATTCAGTGCGCCGTCGGGTTCGATTGCATTTTCGAGGCATTTCAATGAGAAGAAGGACGATTTTGACGTCCAGACTGCAAGAGGCAAGATAAAGCTGATCCGGAGCGTTTGAACTGATGGAGGTAGACGAGCAAGGAAAGAGAAAAGAATGGAGAGGTGGATAGGGATGCCATGGCCTAAAGTTACTGGGGTAATGAGATGGACCTGCGCGATTGACTCTGCTCCCTGATCATCCTTCCGTGAAAATGTTTCCTCCGCAACCATTCCCGGAGAAGATACGCTGAACTACAGCCCAAGAATTCACGGTAAACGAGATAAGAGAGGGGGAAAGATCAGATCATGCCTGCAGTGCGTCGGCGTGTTGTCCAGCCATCTCGACATTCTCCACGCACTGATCAGATATCACCACCGTGAGGATGGAGATCGCAAAACCGTTCGTGGGAGTCTGGATTAGATACCGTTTGCAATTAGGACAGAGACGGTGTTGCTTGAAGTGGGCCTCCAGGCGTGGAAGGTTTTAGTTTGAAGGACTACTGGATAGTGTCACAGTCGTTACAAAATGGGTAAATGAAATGAAATCCTTTGCAAATAATAGAATCTAAATTACACTGTGATTCAAACGAAAGCTCTCTCCCGTCACTTAGTAATGATCTGACCGTGAGAGTGAAGGCTGGGGAGGCCTGGGAAAAAGGGGCGGTTACCAATCAGCTGTCAGAGGAGGGAGAGGAGGACACTTGCGTAGCGCGAATATAGGTGCCGTTCGAGTCAGTAGAGGGAGACACAAGGGACGAAGGGCAGAGGCTTAGGAGCACGAGAGAGGGGCTGACTTCGACATCCTCTTGTGGTCCCTGATCCAACACTGTCCCATTGCCCTCTTCTTTCTCCATCAGGCATTTCATTGTTGAACTCGATGTTACGAAGCAAGCGCTGGTGGAAATTGATCCATGGAGTGCGTGGCGCAGTGCGGGAGAGAGAATAGGAGATCGGCATGGTTGGAGAGGAGGCATCGGACGGCATGGGAGAGCGAGGGAGGGCGAACAGAGGTGCGAAAGAAAGTGCGAGGCGTCCCTCTGACATGCCATGGTGACTTTCGACCCTTATCACTTGCGTCCTCCTCTTTCGCTATCCTAGGCCAACATCCAGTCCACGGTCAACTTCCGAGCGCTCACGAGCTTGGTGGAGGCTTGAGGGAAGTTAGAGTGAGACAGGGGTGGATGAGATCTGTAGCGTTCAGTTAGCGCTTCTCATCATCTCCGCGCACTACCGCGTCTTCTACCTGACACCGTGTCTCCCTAGCCTTTCCCCAGTCTTTCTCCAGGGACGGTTGGGTGAGCGGGTAGGGTGAGCACGGCGGCAGAAGCGGCGGAGCGGGTAAAAGAACGGGAGGTGATAACGGATGAGGCGACGGAGGAGGCGGTAGGATTCACGGTTGATGGATGGGATCAAGAAGATTCGAATACATCGCGGCGAGCGTTAGTCTAGTAATGCCCTGCTTCTTAGTTATAATGTCACGAGACGAGATCGGGAGCAAACTTAACGTCACATTAAATCCAGGGTCATAACTTTCCTAAAGTCAAGTAAATGTATAAAACCTACAACTAAAGGGTGAGGAGAAATAACGATCACACGAGTAAAGTCGAACTGCGGAGTCGGAAATGGCTGAGAACGCGTGGTTTTCAACATATTTGATGAGAAGAAAGTTAATGTAAGTAACGAAGTAATAAGATACCTCGTGTTCGCTTTCGCCTTTTCCCTTAGGGACATAAATTATTCGCCGTAGCCTCCTTGAACCTCCGACCACCTCCGTGAACCTCCTGCCCTCTTCTGCCCTCCCAGAATAATGGAGACCCGCGAACGCGTGGTCTCCCTCCCCTCCTGACCTCCTTCCCTCCTTCCCTCTCTGATCTGGTGAGACCTCTACGCAGCTAAGCTCCTCGACTTGAAAGGGAGGCACTGAGATAGGAAAGGTCTCCAAGGCCTCGGGGGGTCAGCCCTCACCTGTAAAAGGACCGACAACGACTAAAACTTTCCAATTGGATGCGAATTGGTCTACGTTCAGCTGCTCCGACGGAAATAGTGAGACGACCTAACCAGGAGTTACCTTGTGTCAGTAGAAGTAGAAGGTTGTGGCCTTCTTCAGAAGTCTAGTTTTCACGAAAGCCTGGTCTCGTGCTAACGTTGACACTCCGATCAGCTGCCCGCTTGACAACGCTTCATGCCGTCTTTCCAGAAACAAGTTCTCCGGTTACGCTACTATGACCGCCGGTCGTAGCCACACGGTCAGGGTCTCCATACAAGAAAATTGAGAATGTTTCCTTCGAAGTAATTACGCACCAAGGCGCAGTCCATATGCCTCGGATAGCTATGTTGCTCGTCTGGAAGTAGAAGTACCGAAAGCATGGACCCCTCTGCGAACTTGAACGCACCCTGCCCTACTGTCGGCTCGTCTTCCTAGCAGAGTATGAACTGGAAGCCTTTGTGTACGGAGAGAGGCTTTTGAGTGGAGTTGGATGCAGCCACCGGATTTGTTCCGCGGCTAATGAATAGAACGCTTAATACCGTTGCGCCCGGGTATAAGTTGTCAGCTTCTGAAGTTGTTACGATAGTACTCACGGTAGCTTTAGCTGTTGCCTGTTCTAGGAAAGAAGTCTCGAAGAGTAGCGGCGGAGTAGCGAACATCGCTTCTGTTTGAAGGCCATAAAAGAATACTCTTGAAAGTTGCGGTTGTATATTAGTACGTTCCTCCCTCTGATTCACGTCATCAACCAACCGCTTTTCGCCCCAAGTACGGACAGGCAACCCTTACCCAAAAGTTCGAAGGTGTAGTCTTCGTATAAGAGAACAAACCTTAAGTTAGGACCTTTCGTATGATGTCGGTAAACTATACCTTAACGAACAGATAACACTTAAACGGGGACGTAACTTTTTACGAGTTATTTGACATTTTATTTGACAAGATATAAGGAGTTGGGTCTCTTTAGGACTTAGCTGCCAGGTATTCTCGAAGAAATAGTATTCCAAGGTTGGTGGATAGGTAGTTACGTTTGGTAAGACGACCGTAAAGAGAACTGGGTTTGAGCCGAAAGTGGGTAAGGGTTCCTCGACCGTACTTCGGACTGTAAAGGGTCAGCTAATACCGTGTGTTCCACACTAGCAGCGGATGCTATTACAACGCTCCACTTTCCAGTGGTACCCACTTGTGTTACCCCATGACAAGCATTGCGGAATCGTTCGCCGCGTTCATCGCTACCCTTACACGACTAGGAGACCGCTGTACGTTCTTCAACGGTTTCTCCGGCAGTGTTTTAAGTCTCTGTAAAAGTTTGCCCGGTTGCACACCTACCCTGTATTTTTCCCCCAGTGGTGTGCCGCGGCACAAATGCGGTGGCTGCATCCAACTCCACTCAAAAGCCTCTCTCCGTTCTACAAAGTGCTTCCAGTTCATACTCTGCTAGGAAGACGAGCCGACAGTAGAGCAGGGTGCGTTCAAGTTCGCAGAGGGGTCCATGCTTTCGGTACTTGTACTTCCAGACGAGCAACATAGCTATCCGGGGCATATGGACTGCGCCTTGGTGCGTAGTTACTTCGAAGGAACATTCTCAATTTTCTTGTATGGAGACCCTGACCGTGTGGCTACGACCGGCGGTCATAGTAGCGAAACCGGAGAACTTGTTTCTGGAAAGACGGCATGAAGCGTTGTCAAGCGGGCAGCTGATAGGAGTGTCAACGTTAGCACGAGACCAGGCTTTCGTGAAAACTAGACTTCTGAAGAAGGCCGAAACCTTCTACTGACACAAGGCAACCCCTGGTTAGGTCGTCTCACTATTTCCGCCTGCGGAGCAGCTGAACGTAGACCAATTCGTATGCAATTGGAAAGTTTTAGTCGTTGTCCGGTCCCTACACATGGTAGCCGTAGCGAAACGACTGTATTATAATGTCAAAGGTTGGTACCACATTGGTCTCCCATTCGTCCTCGTTCCTTCCCGCTTTGTCTCCGGTCCCTACCTAGTTGCCTCCCGATTTTTCGGAACTCTCGCGTCTCGCCGGGAAAGGAGAGGCAGGAAAGCGTAAACGTGAATGAGTGTGTCTATAATCCGAGGAGGGGGAGTGGGACATGCGAGTAGTGGGAGAGAGGACGTTGGGACAGGGCGGAATTATGACGAGCTAGGAGGGTCGTAGGGATGGATGGAAGTGACGACCCGATATTTCGGTCTCTCGTCATTCTCCCTTCGTACCCTATTCCTTTGTGCCCTCGCGGCAGGACGTGGTCAGGGTTATGAACGAGGCTGGATAAAGGGGAAAGAGCAAATGGCATTGGGAGCGGGGCGGGGAGAGCGGAGTCGTAAGCAGAGAGGAGTTGAGGCGCGAGGACTGTTGTAGGTTAGGAGGTGAGGAGGTCGTTGGAAAGACGGGACGCTTTACTTACCGATCACGTTCAACTTGCAGCCTACCGTTTTCGTCTCCTACCACTATCTCGGTCAGTTCCTAACTCGTATCTGTAGCCTCTCCGTACTCCGTACCGTATGGAAGAGAGTGGGCGGTAACGGGAGAGCAAAGTGGAGGTTCGGGCGAAGACGGTGGGAAGTGGAGTTGGTCGAACGAAGCGGGATTTGTAGTCTTTAGTGGGCGCTTCGCATCTCTATATGTTACCTCTTTCTTCTGCTGACACTGCGGCGGTTAGGGGGTGAGCGCGACGGCAGAAAGCGAAAACGGGTGAGAGAACGAAAGGTGGTGTCGGATCCGTTGGGTGACGAGAAGGTGTTTTGAGAAGGTGCAAGAGAGCGTACGACTAGTAAATGTTAGTTCGGTCTCGTGCCCCTGTATTTTAACTCTTTTCCATCGGTTTACCCTGCTGCCAACCACTACCGTCTTTCTGCACTCTTCCTAACAGGTCCACAGAGAGGGTGATAGGCAGTAGAGGAAAGCGGAGTCAATGGGAGAGCGAGGTGGAGAGTAGGGAGAGGCAGTTACGAGTGGAAAGTAGAGCGGAAGGTGGTTGGGGAGGCGGGAACAAGCGCAAGACCGGAGCAACCCGGTAGGGAAGGACCACCGTCACGTATAGGTAAGAGGGAGAGAGAGAGAACGATGGGCACAGGGACTGTACACGTGTACAGGTAGCGACGCGGCGAGGGAAAAGACAATTT